>APFE030346109.1:321458-332555 GCA_000404065.3 Pinus taeda | reverse complement strand
AAAATATAGGAGTTGTCTATAATGCGACTTTTTGGAGATTCCGGTGACGGAATTCGGCGGAAGAAATGAGGTTAAATCTTGATTTTTAGTAGTTAAAATGGTTTTTTAACTGTATATTTGGATTCAACGCCCTGAAAAACCCCTAGGAGCCATTGATTGTGCAGAAACTAGCTATCAAAATTGGGATTTCAATGAATTGCTGCCGGATTTTGACCGGAGAAATCCGCCAGAAAAGTTTTCAAAAAATCGCATTATAGACTACTGCCAAAATATATATATATGGCTTATTTTTCATATGCCCATAATGGGGAGCACAAAAGCGCAGCACAAAAACTACGATTACTATAGTAAGCAGAACCAGGAATACAATTGTCTCCCACGTCTCCATTTCGCCTACAACAATTAGATCACACACTAAGTAAAATTAAAGTTGATGATATAAGTGAATAATACTGAGACGCTAACAAAGTATAATGAAACCTTTTACGAGAGATGCTGCGCAGGTGGATATCGATGAAACTGAATCTCTTAATCAATCTCGCTTTCACGTCTTTCACTTCTTCGTTCGTAGGTCTGGATCTTTACCTCACTTCTCACAATAACACGGCTCATTCTTTAAAGACAGTTTGGCGTGGGAACTTTAGCCAAACGGAATTTTGAATTGTGAACGCCACGATGTCCTCCTCTTCACGGATATTTGAATGCATTTCAACAGCTATCTTCAATAAAAATATGTATGTTCCGTTATTTTCTAAAAATGGTATTTTTATATTGCTATTTTAATGCTGTACTTCTAACATATCGTAATTTATTTAATAAGGCTTTGTCCGTGGTACCATCATGGCGGTTGTAAGATGTTATATCAAGCTTTTACGGGAAAGTAAAATTACATTTACAAAAGAATTAAAGGTTCAAATCTTCCTTGTAAGTCACCTATCAAGGAACACCAAATCATTGAGAAAATATCATATCAGGGAAGTGAAATTAAATAGCATTAGATATTTTGAGGAAAAAAATACTTCAAGCATTTTCAGAAAGAGGCCTAAAAGAAAAACTTACCACCAAAGCTAGTTAGAAAAAAGATTGCAAATTAAAAAAAATTGGAAGTGTAGAGCTAAGGGGATCTTAAAGCATACACTTTAATGGGATTTGGATGTTTTATATCTTCCACTAGATTGAAGTTGTTTCTCAATGTGTTTAAGGGGTAACACGTTCTATTTTTTGGATACGAGCACTTTGTCTAGCATATAAAGTATTTCTTTCTTAGTAGCTTGTTTATCCATAATGAATTTGGTGATTTTTTGGTATAGGTTTTTGTTCTACCATCCTTGGGTGTGACTATAATTGGGGACCTAATTTGTAATACTAGCGAAAACTTGAAGTGAGAGGTGCACACTTGCTCAATGGCCACCTCCACATCAAGATCTCCAAGTTATTTATGCACCATATCGAGAATTAGGTTTGCATATGCTCATGCCAAGGGGTCTACATAGAGTCTTACTCTAGAGCTATCAACATTACTATTCCTTTTCTTATGAACTTGTTGGATCACCATGGTAATAGAAGTGGTAATATGATTAGCCAGCAAACAAAGTGAAAGCCAAATGTTCAAAGAGGTGGCAAGGGGGATGAGGAATAGGGAGTGAAGCAAAGCATGTCATTCATCAGAATTTTGTCAATGGAAACCTATATAAGATGGAGTCTAGAGCCCCTAGGAAGGGACCTTCCCCACTAGCATAGTGAATAAAACATAAGCAAACCTTTTTTTCCAAAAAGGTTAGAAAGATAGATGGCAAGTGGAATGAAGGTTTTGGTGGGGTCGAGAATAGAGGAGAAGAATATGGATGAACAGGATATAATGCTTCTACAAGAAGCAGGAGACAATGCATCACGAGGAGTTCGTGAATGAGCTTGTGGCTATGGGTTATCAAAAGTCATTGTTGGTGCAAACATATGATTAAAATAAGTCCACAATACATATTTTTTCTTATCAAAATTGACATATCAATTTCAGACATATTAAGAAACTATTTATAGAAGATGTTTTGTTAAGAGTGCACTTCAACATAGATTTAGAATTGCTAAGAAGGTATTGGCAACATGCTCTTGGGTAGTCTTGGATAGATAGCAGTCCTTAAAAAAAAAAAAAATTCAAAATATGTTACTATATTATTTTAGATATGTTTTCTACAAACTAGTTGAAATTATTAAACATTTATGGAGAGAATAATATCCTTACAAGTCACTTCCTCCATAATCCCACATTTTATTATAGAAAAGAGCTAAGATTTTGTATGTGAGAAAAGGATAAGTAAGAAAATGCATGAAGGAGTGATTTATGATGACAAACTTTTATTGAAATGTAATATCAGAAAGATATCTAAAAATATGATAAATGGAGCATGAAATAAATGAATAATATTATTTCAAAATAACGTCGAATATAAGTAATATAAGTGTTACAGATTCAAGTGGTAATGACATATAAATCCACACAGTGCTAGTGCTAAAACAATAGGGAGAAATACTAGAAATATTTAGATGAGTTCTATATATGTTTATAAATAACAACACATAAACAAGAGAGGTAATTCTCTATCATCCTAATTCATAAACAATACTACTGCTACACAAAATTACACAAAATTATTTCCAAAAGACTTATTTGTTCTTTATCACTACAAAAATTATGTTGTGATAATGCATTTTTTTTTCTTTGTACTAAATAATATTTCCTTTGTTTCGTCAAAATTTCATAAACCTATTATTACTAATGATCTTCTTTCTCCACTCACCCTAACTTCTAATGCCTATTATATCTTCTCCATAATGGATAGAAAGAATATAAAATAAAGTATAATCTCAAACAACTATTTTATATTCCACGGAAACGTGGAGTTCTTGAAAATTGTTATCTAGTGGCTATTACTTAAGGATAAAGTAACTTTGATTTTGAGAACCCTATGGACACATTTCAACACATATTATCTAAGAACCATTTTTTAGTTGATAATATTTGAAATAACGAAATATACAAAATCAAGCAATAAACTTGCTTTTTAGTTTCATTTTTGGTATCATTAACGGAGTAACAATTTCTATTCTTGGTTGCTAGCTGTCAATTTTATTTTTTTATAGGCATATTTAATTACTATAAAAAATATTATTTGTTATAGAATTATATTGGATTACTCATAACTAGTAGAAAATGATTAATAGTTGCAACACAACATAGTCCTTGTGTTTACCACTAATTAATTGATTAAGGTAGTGCAAGGTTTGTGGTTTGTTTTTATTTTAATTACATATAAGGAAAATGAATACCATCTATATTGATGATGATCACTAGTTAATAAATATCCTTAAAATCGATAGTAGTTAAATGTCATTTCGCATCTTTGATGCAAATTCTTGATTTAGATGACTCATTTCCTCTTATGCATTATATGCAGGTATGTTGACTCTCAATTATTTTCTAATAGCTCTGAGAAAGCGATTTTCCAATGTTCATCTTGTTGTAGGTCGGTTAGCACTAAGATCACTTCTAAAAGCTCTAGTCAAGCGACTTGATTCGCTTCTTCTGAAACCAATAAGTGTTATTAATATTTCCTTTATCATTTGTGTATTTTTTTTTAATTCTTTAATTCTTGTTGGTATAATCGTTTTTTAAGGAGAGGGCAGAGTAGGAAGGGGAGGAATTCTCTACGACTCAGAATAGCATGGTTTAGCTATTACTATTGCAATAAAAGAATCTAGACAAATCCAAATGAAGTAATGGTAGAAGTATGCATGAAGAGGTATATGTGGTCAACCAAAATATATTAATCCTCAGCCAAGATATCTTAATTCTTAGTGAAGGTTTCTTAAAGCTAATGATCAACATATTTGAACTTAAACAAATGTTTGGGTAGCTGGAAGATGAACTAGATAATGTAAGAGCATTATTAGAAGTGTTGTCACAAAACATGAATGGAGGAATAGTACCTCCATTCTTAGAACACAATCAATATAAGCTTCAACATTTAGGAACTATGGTTAATTAATAAAGAAATCATTACCGGCTTTTTCTACTTGCTTAACCTATTTTAAAACTCAGTGTATGTTAAAGGCTATATATTGTGATTTTCTTTGAACAATAAGATACATACATTTTTGAAACGTATACTAGAGAAGTATAGTAACATGTGATCACCTATAGTCTAACCGTATTCATGGAACATAATTTTTTTAAATTATGCCGAACTGGATCATGAGAATAACGTAAATGTTTGAGTGAAAGTGTTTTAATTCATCTTCTGACCTAATAAAAGTGTGCAATTGGAAATATATGGATCTTGTTTTATCCTTTAGAAAATTTTACATGCTAATATAAAAAATGAAGGATATAATTTTTCTAATATTCTTTGGTTATTTATAGGGTTTGCAAAGCCACAAGAGATAGCTCAATTGGTTGAGTTTCTATTGCTAAGTAACTTGCCAACTAGGAGGTCACAAGGTAAAATATCCTCAATGCCTCTGGATCTAGGCCTGACATATAAGGCCATCAAATAGATCTCTTCAGGTGGTTCTGCCCACATTATTACCTGTAGATGTAGTGGCCAATAAGTGACCATGAACTACACTTGAATTTTTTTATAAGATTTTGAAAATATGATAAATCAATAAAACAATGTAAGAAATCACATTGCAAAATGACATAACACAATTAACTAGTTGCAAATTAGAATCAAAACATACTAAATAATATTAGTAAATAACATAGTACATAGCACAAAACATAACACAAAACTTAAACAAAGGAATTCATTGAAATACATTATTCTACAATGCTAATAGCTATAGATCATGTAACTACAAGATAGAAAACAGATCCCAACCATCAAGTAAACCAAAGACAAGTCTTCGACATTGCTCGAAATGGTGGGTGGGTAGGCGATTGGTGGGAACAAATGACTGGAGCAATTTTGCAAAGTGCACAAGGAAAAAACGACCAGGTGTGTGGGGAAAACAAATCTTCCCCCACACCTTTGCACAATGTATCAATGTTAAAAATAATGTAGACTATGCAAGGGTCTCAAAAAGAGAAAGAATCTCTCTTAACGTGACATGCAGGACGACTGTCAATTATTTTATTTTTCCTCTTTGAAATTTTTTATTCATTATTTATTTATTTTAGCGTTGGCAAATTGTATAATTTATTCGAATGTATTTGTTTTCAAATTTTGGGAAACAGAAAACAAAATAACACTGTAACATTCGTAGCTCTAATTTTTTTGCGTAAGTTTCAGAAGCTTTGAGTTAAACTAAACAGTAGAATGGTGATTGTGGAACATTAATAAATGAAACTATTGTCTCATAGAGACGTCAAAAAAGTATTAAGCATCCATATAATATTTAAAATTTAAATATAAAGGGTCACACATTTTTTCTCTCAGTTGAAAGTTATTATAGGAGTTTTGTAAAACCTAAATGAAGTAATCATACCTCCATTCTTGTAGAACAATTAGTAAAAGCATCAACCACTCGGAAATGTGGTTGATTAATAAATTTTCTAATTTTTCAATCGATTTGGACTTCTTCAATATATGGTAAACGGTATATATTATAATTTTATCAACGCATTAAAATAAATACTTTTTCGAAGCATATAATAAAATAGTCTAACAATGTTGCACATAAAGTTTGTAAATTATGCCAAATTAGATCACCAAATTAATGTAAAATTTATGTGTCAAAGTGTTTTTATTTGTTTTCTAATCTAATCAAATTGTACAATTACAAACAAATGTATCTTGTTGTATCTTTAAAAAAATTTACATGCTAGCATAAACTATGTGCTAAGAAAATATGTTTCTTAATATTGTTTGACTAATTATATAATTTGCAAATTTGATAAATCAATAAAACAATTTAAGAAATCATATTGGAAATAGGTAGACATGACATAGCATAATGAACCAACTACACATTACAATCAAAACATAATAATTAATATTATTAAATAGCATAGTACAAAACATTGAATTTGAACAAAGAAATTCATTCAAATATGTTTGTGTGCCATGTTAAAAATTATTAATTATGTAACCACAAGATGAATTCAGATAACATCTATTCAACCGTTCGAAAAAAATCTCCAGCAATGATAAAATTCTTGAACCAGAAAGTATAGGAGAATGTTAGGATTGGAAGTGCAGATATGTGGATGCCCCCACACTCCTTGCTAATAGTCAATGGGAATTAATTATTATTACCTACTAGTAAACAATATATCCACACTTTTCATAGAAAACTTCTTGATTTTGACAACTTGACAATAATACTATTTGCATAATACCACCAATAGATTACCTAACAATGCAAGCAAAGAGAATTGTACCATCATTAGATTCCTAGACAATGTAAAAAAAGATAACCATCATTGTAAATGCATAATCATGTTTTGATGGTTTATTATATATGTGACATGGATCTCCAAATTGGAGAAAAAATCAATAACAAATGATTTTTCCAAATAATATTGATAATAGCGAACTTTTTGTTGATCAGATAATACTTTCTCGAATTACACTTTTCTTAAAACATAATATGTTGTAGTTTGGTCCTCTACATATATGATATAATTTAAATGATGGAAATAAACAAAATGACATTTTTTCTTGTAGATCGTACAATAAATCGTAATTTCATCTATAGTCCTATCGGTTGTAATTGGACTAGTACATTTCACACACATAGTCTCGAAGGGATTCATATATGCACTATATGTATTCAAAAGTCCTTGTAAGTGATGTAAAATTGGTCTAGAAAATGTGAACATGGATTGTGAAGTTTAGAATACTTTTTCTTGTTTTTTTAAATATATTCTTTTGCAAGTTAAGCATAAAACATTTTCTTGCAATTTTCTTTGGATTGAAAGATATTTTGAAAAATAATTGTCATGTTCTTAAACCTGTTACATATGCAGAACAAATACATCTAAATCATATAGTAGATAGACAATAACTTGTTATTATTTAAACTTTCAAATAAATTTAATCTTACTATTTCCCTATCATGATCTGTATTCCTCAATTTTATTTCTATTACACATCTTATAACTATATTTGTTGCTAAAGTTTCAATGTCACCTATTGTGCCAATTGGAAATGCATCTTGACTATGTGAAAGATTTGCAATCATAATATTGGGTAAAAATCAATATTCTTAAGATATAAGACAATTTTTTTTTCTACAATGCCATGGCTATTGAGTGTAATAATTTTCTCACAGTCACCGCTCTTATATTTTTTCTTTGGAATTCTTTCGAAATTTCTAATATAAACATGACATTTGTAATAAGCCTCTCCTCATGATATTCATAGAATAGTGTTTCCACAACAAATGTTATTGTCGTTTCCACCTTCTTATCTTTCAAATGTGCATTGACTATTATATTTATCCTATGTCCTTTATCAAAAATAGTTTGATATTTAACTAACACAATGCCATCGAAAATACTTATTATTACTGATATATTTGATGAATAATGGAAAAGATTCAATATTTTTTTGCTTAGTCATGCGAATTGAATTGAAATTAATTTAAGAAAACATAAATAAATATATGGTATAGGTAGATAAACCTGAAAAGACCTACCTTTTTTTTCTCTATTTCTTGTCTATTTTATGCACCTTTCACTATTTTTAGTGTGATATCTATTTTTTTAATCATTCTCATTTTTATCTCTACGTCTTCATCTATGTCTATTGTGACATTGTTGACTAGTTTAGAATTTGATATTTTTTTGCCTATTCATAAATATTTCACTCAAATGAGTGCTTAAAAGAACATTATAGTTGGTACTAAGTAAGAATTTAATCATAAATATAGAACCAAATATCATATATATGTAAAATACTAAATACATTTTATTTTTGAAGTTCCTTGTTACATATATTAAACTGAAAAATAAACAATTATATAAATGTAGATTTCTTTAATAGAAATATTCAAAGTATCTTTTTGTTTGTAGTTTTCTCATTCATCATAATCTCCAGGTGCTACATTTTTCTTGAAAAAAAGAAGAAGTAATTTTTAGTTACAATACATAAATAAATATAGCAAAAAAATAGAGATCTATACAATGTAATAATCAAATGACAATAAATAGAATAGAAACAAATGTCTTAGAAAAGTTATCATTGTCTTCAACTATATCAGTTCTACTTGTGTTCATCTTCCTTGTTCCAAACATATGAATTAGATCAAATATATATAAATAAGTAAAAATAAGAGATTCATTTTTTATAGTACAAAAATAACTTAATGCTAATAGCTGCACGATGCTAACTTATATTGTGTAATTTTTTTAGCACATTCATATTACCCAATTTTTGAACTGTGTACCTACTATATATAGGCTTGTAATATATATTGTATAAACGATATAAATACTTACATATAGAACAAACACTACAAAACTTACTTGAAAACAATGTTAGATGTTTCCCACTTGCATTTGAAATGAACATGCAAATAAAATCCCTCAAATCATGCAGATAAAATCATTTTGTGAACTAATCCACCAAAAAGTAATCGAACATGTGTTGGAAATGTGTATGTTCAAATTTCCATGATAGAAACTTGGATAATGCTCCCATGGATGACATAATTAGGACTAGTGGTTCCAATCATCACATTACTTTTTGTATTAGTAAAATACGTATTAGATACTAACTAAAGATGATATGTTATTATTGATATCATATTTTGAGCATCTTAATAATGGACTTGTAGAGAAAATAAATGCATTTGGGGTTTGAAATTTTCAATTACATAATATCTTCCGATATTGAAATGAAATGAATTTGTAATGCATATGAAGAACATGGAGTTTTGTGAAAGAGAATGGGTGTGTGGAGAAAGTATAAAAAAAAATGTTTCCTCTACATTCCTCATGAAATGATTTACAAAACATTAGTCAACATATAAAATACAAAAGAAAATTCTTGAAAATATACTTTGATTTAATTTTTTTGTACAAAGTCTCAAAATTCGTTTCAAAGTTGGTAAACAAACTTAGAATTTCAACACAAAGTAAGCATAATTGAAATGAAAATTGAATAAAAAGTCATTGTTCAAAGAATAGATGTTTTTCCATAAAGCACTTATGAAAATCCTAATACCTATATTGTAAAAGTAAATTCATTCGCCCTAATGGGATCTAGAATTAGGCTCACTTAAATGGAAATGTCAGAAAGGTGCTTGCAATTTAAAACAAGAAACTACATCCAAGAGTTATATTAGTTCATTACATATTTGGTGATTCTCAATAGTTTACTTGAAATCAAAATACATACCAACTTCATCAAAATTTCATTGTGGGTACTCTGATGTCCAGTTTTGAAAACTATGTTTTGTGGATTTGAGTGTGGAGGTGTGGTTGTGTAGAGGTATGAAAGGAGCACAATGAAAGCTTCTTTCGTAGCTCCACATTAGTCATTTTAAAAAAAATAATGTTTTTTGGTTGAATTTCATAATTATTTATTAAAATTTTAAAATATACAGTAGAACATGTAAGGGGTAAAAACTCTTAGCTCAATATAATCCATTCTCTTCCAAAAAATTCCCCACACAATTTATTTACAAGCATTCCTGAGAATTTCCCACACACTTGATTAGTTCCAAATTTGAGAATGACGTACTCCATCACGATGAGAGAAAATATTCTGAATATATTCAATTCTTCATTGTTAGACATAGCAATCATCTACCCATGCACAAATTTCTTCGCAAATCCTTTATCCTAAACTTCTCTCAAACCCCTTCTCATTTATCAACATTGAAAGAGCACAATGAAAGCTTCCTAAACACCTTTGTGTTAACTATTTAAAACAAAAATGATGTTGGGACGAATTTAATAATTAGTTGAACCTACACATAATCAAAGAGATAGGTGTATGATAGAATTATGTGGGACATAAAATGTTCATGTTCCATGTTAAATGAAATGGAATCCTTATACAGTCAACAATGTTGGAAGCATTTATAAATGAAGAAAAATATCAATAGTTATGAACAAGCTTATCAAATAGTAAGATAGACTGGTTTCTATTTCTTGTAGGATAAACGTGTGACTAGATATTATGGTCATTGTGTTTGTTTCTTACGAGCTCTTCTAAAAGCATCTTGAGATATAAGGGAAATTTGGTTTAACTTTCTTTATTATTTTTGCATCCATGGTTAAGCTTCATATTTCATGTCTGAAGGTGAGTGTCATATTTGCGCATTATTGAGGAACTTTTAATTATGCTTATTCCACACCTATGCACACTGATCATATGAGGAAGAGACATTGACTTTAATCATTGGGACGAATTTAAAGTTCAAGAAGATTTCATTTTAATGAGATAGCTCTACAAAGGTCCTATAATTTTTAATGTTTAAAGATTAAGTTACAAACCTTATCTTCTCATCAAATGCTTCACATTCTCACCATTCACTCATTGTGAAAATGGAGAGTCCCACACTACCTTAATCATGTGAGCATATAAATAGCTATCAAAAGATGCAATACTTGGTACAAATTTCCTTATGCACAACCTTAATCAATTAATTAACCTTAAGCATATTAAATCAGCCTTGTGGGGAGGAAAAAATCTTAACTCAATATAGTTCTTGATCTTTAGGGAATTAATCTGCACACAATTTCTTTGAACAAAGTGTCTCTCATACTTCCGACATAATATTTCTCCTTCCTCTATATATCTTTTTTGTTTCCACCCACCCCCTCACTTACATAAGTGACCTTTCATGTAATCCCTTCCTCTACATAGAAAAATAGTAGGAATTTCATAACAAATTAATATATAAAAGCTTCATTTGTATATTTCTTATTAGTTTTGGTATCATTGGGGAGAGCAATTTCATACTAAATTAGCCTTTGTTTGTCATTCCTTAACACTGCATATTAACTTAGCCTTGTTCTGATGAAGGAAACTTCACTCGATATAGACGCTCCTATTTAACAAACTCTCCCACACATACATTATTTGCAGACTCTTTCTGTTTCATTTGTTGCACAGCCATTCTTCTACCTCCACATAGTTGTTAAGT
>APFE030346109.1:291458-321130 GCA_000404065.3 Pinus taeda | reverse complement strand
AACCCCCCCCCCAGCCCCCACCCTTACTTACATAAGAAACCTAGAAGCCTATCAAAGATGGCATCATTCATAGAGCAATAATAGTGTCACATGTAACAGTGTCAAAGAACTCACTGATGGAATAACTACTCACAAAATTAGTTTTTTAATTTTTATTTTAAAGTTATTTGTGAGGCATTGAAAAATACCAAAAATAAATGATTATGTTCCAAGGGAATTATTTCCAACAACATCTCTCTTATCGAATTGAAAAATAGAAATAAGATTTCTATAAATTAGAAATATATTCTTGAATTTATGGGAATATATAAATATTCATCATTGTCCCAAAACTTTGGTTAAAATTTCAAAATCATAGAAAGATAATCGAGAGTCAATGATCATTGACTACTTGACGAGTGTTATAGTCCTTAGCGATGTAGGGACTAATAATTTTAATCAAAAGGAAAATTTCATTTTGAATAAGAAAATATTGATTCAAGATAATGTGTCAAACTTATTCAAAATAAAGAGAGTAATGATATGATAGGTCTTTGATATTGTTATACAAATTTCAATTATGTTGAAAATGTTTTCAACTTTAATCTTAAAGGTTTAGTTTTATGAGTACTTAGATAGGTTAAACATCCCATTTTGTAAAATATAAATTTCCATATAGGTCTCATTATATGAGAATGTTAATAATCTCCATTCATCCTCCATTTCAAATAGTTAGATTTTGTTTTTGCTTACTATTTCTTTTAATGATATTTTATACCTTTTAAAACCTTTCTTAAAATTCTAATTTATTTTAAAAAAACTAAATTTTTTTTATATGCATCGGTAGTTTTAAATAGAATCTTGGGAAGGATCACCAATAAATCTCAAATTAAAATGTTGAATTATTGGATGCAAAAATGAACTTTTAGGAAACTCTAATGCAGGAACATTTAGCTCAACATTATCATTGTATTTTAGTAGACATAAGGGGTCTTGTGTTTTAGGGAAGTTGGTTTCCTAAATATTGAATTAATGTAATTATTGAGAGTTTTGAGTGATTTGAATGAGAATATGATTAATTGAATATTGTGAGGCATATTTGTAAATGTTCTCCAATGTAGGATAACATGAGAGATTTGAGATAGTTGAGTGATGAGAGGATTGAGAATTAATTGTAAATTTGAGATTAGGATTCAGTTCATGATTTTATGGGTTATAGAGGATCCTTAGGGATGAGGAAGATATTTACGAATTTTGTTAAGGAATTTATAGATCTAAACCAAAAATTGGTTCTAGAATCTCTTTTGTATAAATGTAAGCCAAAAAGGCATAGACAAGAGTAGAGAAAGGTTAGAAAAGGAGTTAGAGAGTTAGATAATTAGATAGATTGATGTGTTTGTAAGCCTATGGGTAGATGATGATCAAAGGCCATTAATTAGAAGATTAGGTTGAGGAGAGACAAAGAGTCTCATTATGTAATTGTTTGCTGATATATATATGCACAGAGATTCAATTCCAATTTGTATAAGTGTGTTATCGAATATTGAACGATGAATGAATCAATTAGTATATTCTGTGTAACAAAGAGTTGTAACCGAATTTTGATGATTACATAGAGAAATACATGAAGAGGAGTATCATAATGGATCATTGAGTCCATTAGAGGGATCAAAGTCAAAACTCGGGAGGAAGTGCGCAGTGAAAAAACCAAGGGATTACAACCTTGAAGAAACCCAAAACCATAGAAACGCTAAAGAAATAGCGTAAAAACATAAGTAAACAATGTAGCATAAGAGTAAAGTTTCAATGGATAGCAACCGTTAGATCTCATAGATCAATGGCCAGGATTAAATCATAGAGAGTGGAACATCGGGATCGCATCACAATCTTTCAAAGGGAGGAAGCGATTGTGACATGTGATGGATAGCCAGACCCGAAACCTTATCAAATGTAACCTAGAACCCCATCGGGTCCGAAATACATGTTGAATTGAAGTTTTTAAGTGGAAAGGGTCATGTGCGAAGGACACAGCAATGCACTAATAGAGATAAGTGCTGATTGGAGATCAGAGGAGGAGTAGCGTAGTGGAAAAGATTGTAGTGATGAGTGGACTCGAGATATATAAATGCGAGTGTATATATTTTGAGATCTTCTTATGTGTTTCAGAGTGGGATTTCAGTGTATTTGTATGTATTGCGGTTTAAGTGGGGTCCCAATCTTTTAGGGTAAAAAAATGTTATTAAACGCTTTCGATAGTCCCTTATCAGATGCAGAAGGGGTGATAAGAGCTATGTGACCATAGCGAGGTGCAATGAGTGATTGCAATAAAGGCAATTCTTGGGAAATGTGCAAAGGCTGAGGAAAGGTAGAAAAAGGTATTTTATGCATGTTTTTACATGTATGATATTATAGGAGAATTATAATGGATTAAAGCACCCATAGAAGGGTTTTAATGGGTTTGACAATTATAACCCAAAGTTATAAAGGGGGTTTGGATATATGTGCAGCCATAGGAATTAATAAAGGTTTATGAGGATGTATTAAGTCCCGATAGAAAGGATTGGAAGGGATAGACTATGTGGTTAATAAATAAATCATTCCACATGAATTCTAATTAAGGGGGCCTTAACCCATTGTTCAATTATAATGAATCTTTGACTGGGTGGTCATATAAATTCATGGGCAGAAAATGGTTTATGCATGGTTTATACGCATACTGTGGGTATAATTTGGGGTAACCCTGCGTCATTTTGGTATTAGAGCAGAACAAAGAAATTATGTGTGAAATTTTCTTTGAAATAATTTAGAATAAAGATATGTGGAAAGATGTGTATGTAGACAAGGGAGATTAGATTCTAATCTAACAGTTAAGCGACCGGGGTACAGCTAGGAGATTGGTAAGAGGAATACTAATCTTGATATTCTTGCATTTTGCAAGAACGTTCAGATTTTGAGAAAACTAGAGAAAGTGATTTATGGCCAATGAATATGTATAGTTGGAATTGTGAAATGTTTGAAATTCGGATTGGAAAAGAACAATTAATTTCTTAGAGGTAGGTGAGTAATAATTAAGAAGAGACTTCAGAAACATAAAGAATCTATAGAGATGTTTTGAAGAATGGAGATTCACTTGGATGTGAAGAGTGGATGGAGAAAACATGTAGGTATTGTTTTATTTAACTCTGATTAGAGTTTTGCTAGATAAAGAAATAGATTGAAGATTGATAGTTGCAGCTAATCAATTATCTCAACAAAAGAAGATCAAGTCTTAAGAAGCAGTAATGGAAGAAATTGGTAAGGATTTCTGAGTGGAAGAAAACTGAGCAAAGGAGAAATCATTGCCGACAGTTAAGCTTTGCCAAGATAAAGCTAGAAGATTGGAAGAAAGAATTAGATTCTAAATCTGATTAACAGTAGTTGAATGCTGAATATTTGTGCAATGGAATCATGAAGATCTACTAAACCCGATTTGTAGAAATTGTGAGATTCTGAAGGTAGGTGAAGGCATGCAAATTTTTCTAATGTTTAGAAGATATTGAATGAGTACAATTTTAGAGCAGGATTACAGTAATTAGACTGTAAGAGGGACTTCGTAAGTCCTTAAAGTAGCATAGTTTGATGATACAGATGAAGGCTAGTGAAAAGGATAGTCCATTCAAAAGTGCAGGTGAATGGGGAGATAAGATCAGACAGAGATCTTGAAGGTAAGATGATATGGTTTTATTTTAATTGGATTTGAAGATTGAAAAGTTGTAGTCTTTGCATTGATGCAAAAGTATTGTTGCAACTCCCAAAGGCAATTCCACAAAGGATGTGGGTAGAATTGCTAAGAGATAAAGGAATCTGGTAAGAGTTTCTAAGTGGAAGCAGAAATGTGGCAGAACATTGAGGAGTTCCAACAAAGATTGGATAAAGGGAAAAGTTGTGTTCTTGGAAAGTATAGATGAGTTGAATCCTAGACGGGGCAAAGTGAATTGCTAAAAGGAGGTTTCAGGGATAGAGAACCAATTGTTTGCCAAAAGACCAAGTATAGAGGATAGCTTGGTGGGGTAAGTGGCAACTGAGAAAACTTGCTATTGTAGGGGCTTTAGTGTAGGTCATAGTGAGTGAGTGAGGAACTCAATGATGAAGAGATGAAGACTAGTGACAGTCATAACAAAGGTTCTAAAATAAACCACAACCAAGGACAAAAGAAAAGAGATGTCAAGGCAAATGGCATGAAAATATAGTTAAGTAAAGAGAATATGGGAGGAAGAAGGATGAGATAGCAATTCAGCTTGAATTATTAATGGAAATGTTTCATAGAAATGAAATGGACTAGAAATATGGTTATGTCATGAGAAATAAAGTGAAGTGGTAGAGGTTAGAAGAGAAGAGGGAAAAACCGGTGAATATGCAGTTAATAAAGGAGTTAAGGGAACTTGAACAAATTATAGATGTCAAATTGAAGACAAAGAAGCTCGAAAGGATGGAGCTACAACAAAAGGGAGATGCTGAAGAAGATGTTGAAGTTTCAATATGTGAACCAAAACGTGGACCGTTACTTTTTGAAAGTGATGAAGAGCCAGAGGAGTTGAATCATGTGAATGATTTAGAGCAGCGATAAGACTTGATGACTGAAGCATCAAATGAGACCAAAATGTCTTGTATTTTTAAAATTACTGATTTGTGTATGATTGCAGGTCTGGAAGAAGATAGGCAATCTTTTAAGGCTGTTAAAGACATGAAAGCATTACCTTCTAGAAGATGAAAGTTTTGAATTAGAGTATGACAAGGAGACTGGAAAAGAATCAGTTCGCTACAGTGGACAAGTGTTGAAAGACATCATTGAAACAGATGATGAGAAGGAGAGACTGGCTGATAGTCTCAAGAGTTCTTTGAGTTTGAATCAACATATTGGTATGCTGATCGAAGAAGAGAGATTAGTGCAACATACTGAAGTGTTGCCAAAAGAAGAAGAGGTATAAAGGCCTTATATTTTTTATTATGATTATTGTCTTATAATTGAAGATTTTGTTGTAGAAACTAAAACATATTTGGCACAGGTGGACAACCAAATGAAAGAAGAAGAGGAAGAACATCTACTGAAGGATGTTAAGAAAGATTTAACAGAGGAAGAAGGACCATGTGATGATGGGTCAATAGTAAATGAGGAAATGGGAGATTGTGTAAAATTTCTAAATTTTTCTCCGAGTAAAATCAATAAGTTATATAGAGAGTTAGACTTTCAAAGAAGGAAGTTGGAAAAGCAGACGATAAATGTTCAGGATAAATTGCTGATGAAGGATGACAAAGAAGTTGTCATAAATGAAAGACAAGAAGAAGTTGACAGGTACAAGAAATAGAAGTAGAAAATCATGTTGAAAGACAATATGGCAGCAGCTGAAAAGGTAGAAAATAACAGTAAAGAAGAGGTAAAGATGTAAAGGAAGCGAACAGAATAAGTGAAGAACAAGTAAAAATGATATTTCAACAATCAGGAGATGAAAACAGTCAGCAAACTAAGGATATACTCGACAGAGAAATTGAAATGATAAGAAGGTTTATGATGAAAGTGTCTTAGAAGAAGACAACAACAAGAAATAAAAGGAGTGACAACAAGAGGAAGACAATAGTAGAAAGTGGAGCATTATAGCATAAGGTATGGAGACCAGGAGAATAGCAATAGACAATAGCAACAATAAAACAATTGAGAAGCAAAGACAGATTACAAAATAATGTCTGGGATCCGGGGGGAAACAATTATCTAGACTTATGACCAGGAGGTCATAAATTTTCTTACATGGGGAGTCTAATGCAGGAGCATTCAACTCAACATTATCATTGTATTTTAGTAGACATAAGGGGTCTTGTGTTTTAGGGAATTTGGTTTCCTAAATATTGGATTAATGTAATTATTGAGAGTTTTGAGTGATTTTAATGAGAATATGATTAATTGAATATTGTGAGGCATATTTGTAAATTTTCTCCAATGTAGGAGAACATGAGAGATTTAAGATAGTTGAGTGATGAGAGGATTGAGAATTAATTGTAAATATGAGATTAGAAGCTAGTTCATGATTTTATGGAATAGAGAGGATCCTTAGGGATGAGGAAGATATTTAGGAATTTTGTTAAGGAATTTATGGATCTGAACCAGAAATTGGTTCCAGAATCTCTTTTGTATAAATGTAAGCCAAAAAGGCATAGAAAAGAGTAGATAGAGATTACAAATGGATTTGGAGAGTTAGATAATTAGATAGATTGATGTGTTTGTAAGCCTACAGGAAGATGATGATTAGAGTCCATTAATTAGAAGATCAGGCCAGGGAGAGACAAAGATTCTCATTATGTAATTTTTTTCTAATATATATATGCACTGAGATTCAATTCCAATTTGTATAAGTGTGTTATTGAATATTGAATGATAAATGAATGAATTAGCATATTCTGTGTAACAGAGAGTTGGAGGTGAAGTTCGATGATTACACAGAGAAAGACATGAAGAGGAAGATCATAATGGATTCTTGAATCCATTAGAGGGATCAAAGTCTAAGCTCAGGAGGAAGTGCGGAGTGAAACAACTAAGGGATCAGAACCTTGAAGAAACCCATAACCACATAAATGCTCAAAAGATAACGTAAAAACTTAAGTAAATAGAGTAGCAGAGGAGTAAAGTGTCAATGCATAGCAATCGTTAGATCTCATAGATCAATGACCAGGATTAAATCGCAAAGAGTGGAACATCAGGATCACATCGCAATCTTTTGAAGGGAGGAAGTGATTGTGACATGTGATGCATAGCTAGACCCAAAACCTTATCGAATGTAACCAAGAACCCCATTGGTTCTGAAATACATGTCGGATTAGAGTTTTTAAGTGGAAAGGGTCAGGTGTGAAGGACAAAGTGATGTGCCGATAGCAATAAGTGTTGATCGAAGATCAGAGGAGGAGCAACACAGTGTAAAGGATTAGAGTGATCAATGAACCCGACGATAAATAAGTGCGGGTGTATAGATTTTGTGATCCGCTTATGTGTTTCGGAGCAGGATTTCAGTGTATTCATATATATTGCATTTTAATTGGGGTCCTAGCCTTTTAGAGTAAAAATATGTTATTAAACGCTTCCGATAGTAGCATATCAGATGCAAAAAGGGGTGATAAGAGTTATGTGACCATGGTGGAGTGCAATGAGCGATTGCAATAAAGGCAATTCTTGGGAAATGTACAAAGGTTGAGGAAAGACAGAAAAAGGTATGTTATGCATGTTTTTACATGTATTCTCTTATAGGGGAATTATAATGGATTAAAGTACCCATAGAAGGGTTTTAATGGTTTTTCTAATTATAACCCAAAGTTATAAAGGGGATTTGGATATATGTGCAGCCATACAAATTAATAAAGGTTTATGAGGATGTATTAAGCCCCAATAGAAAGGATTGGAAGGGATAGACTATGTGGTTAATAAATAAATCATTCCACATGAATTCAAATTAAGGGGGCCTTAATCTATTGTTCAGTTATAATGAATCTTTGACCGGATGGTCATATAAATTCCTAGGAAGAAAATGTGGTTTATGCATAGTTTATATGCATATTGTGGATATAAGAAGGGGTAACCCTGCATCAAAATCTATGACTAATGATTTATTGTAACATTTTATTAATTACATTATCCAACTCTATGGTGCTCGACAAATATTTAATGGAAAATATAATAACGGTACGAATTTGAAGCAATGATTTTCAAAGATCAAGTTAAACAATCCATAGAAACAAAGTATGGGTGTGAAAATAAATAAATAAAATGAGTAATAATTAATAAAAGTAATTAAGATTCCATTATGACAACTTTTAAAAGAATAGTGAGATAAAACTTTATTTAAAATATAAACAATGTTCAAAAACAAAAGCATTTTTTTTTCATGTTTTATAGCTTTTGATAGCTCTTTATACTTTTTCCATGTTAAGTTTTATATTTTTCTTCATTTGAATTGAATACACAGATGTGCAACATGTTCAATGCGGAAACTATGTCACTTGTCCGTTTTAACATCAATGTGATTGTTAATTAATACTCTTGTATAACTTTTGGTTACCATACTATGAAATAATCATCTATTACTATCTTATGGGAATAGAAATTGAATTTTTTAATATCTTCTTTGTTTTTATAAAAATATAATATATAATATATATATATATATATATATATATATTATATATAAAATAAATAAAGCTTCACCTTCTCAAGGATTCTATGATTCTTAATTAAAATTCTAATAACACCCCATATATTGTAGCTTCAAGATAATCCATAGCTTTCTTTTCAATTCTCTACAACCCTCGAGATATAGGATAGCTATTTTAGTTACTTTAATTAATTTATCAATCGATCTTACCTTAGACATAACAAATAATTCATGGATATTTGTGATATATTTTTCATATACATTGTAGAAATATCTAAAAAATATCTAGGTTGATGATTAAATGAAAATAATGAAATATAAAAATGTTTAATTTAACATTCAAATGCTTCACCCAACCTCAATGTCAATTTCATAACTTAGGACTTTGCTTTTATAAAGAAAAGACAAATTTTGCTAACTTAATTTAGTATTAGTGTAGATTTATTTCTCATATAATATATTATTAGCATGATTTATAATACTATATACCCACACATTCATACCTAAATTGAGTTAAAACAATAGTGTTTGGATCATCTAAAATCATCCCTAGTGGATGGATTTTATTCAGGGAAGACTTTAAAGCAAGTGTTTCTTTATTTACTATTTGCTTTTTTTTTTCAAAAGATAATTACATATTTAAAATTTAATTACATATTTGTACAATATATATGTTGAGATTTTCTATTTTCATAAATTGGGCAAAAATCTCATGTAGGTGACAACAATAGGATTTGTTGCTATATTAGCTCTATTTTGTTGGGGAGGAGTTAATGCATCCTATATTTGTTGTGAGAGAATTTATGAGTCAGTTTTATTATCTTAGCTATAAAAATATATGCCCGTACAGGATATAGGGTATGGTAGAGAGTGTGCGAGGAAATAAATTATTTTGTAATATCCCGTTTAATAATAAGATTACTGATGCCTCTGTTTGGTGGACGTAGCCCAGATTGGTTGGGTGAACCACGTTAAATCATTGTGTCATTTGTGTATGATTTTCTATGCTGTGTATGTCTTTTATTTTCCACTGTGCACTGTTTTCTCTAACAATTGGTATCAGAGGATGTTGAGGAGAGGGTGCATGTGACAAAGCTATTATAGGTGGAGTTTTTTGGAGATTTGGCGATTGACGTGTTTTCGGGTGAGACAGTCGCACCAATGTTAAAGAGTGAACGGGCTGGCACATTTTATTGCTGAACAGGTGTGCCAATTGGCATGGATCTAACCTTAATAGTCACACCAAAGTGCCAATATCCCAATTGGCATGGATCCGATGGATTTAGTCACGCCAATCTTGTTACTCTAACCGTTTTTTCCTCTGGCGCGGATCGTCTCCTGTTGAGAAAGCACCAAGACCCTTTCGGCATGCCAAGCAAGGATTGTTTTGGTAAAACTACATTTTTTTTTATCTGTTTTTTATTTGTAATCTGCAGTTTGTACAACAGAGAGATTTTTTGATAAGATAAAGGCAATATAGTAGAAGGCGAAGGCATTTTTTGTCGAATATTAATTTGATTTGTTAACAAGTTGGAATTGGAGATTGTTTGGTTGATATAATATGGCAAAAACTCAAAGTGCTCGTTTTGAGATTGAGAAGTTCAATGGTAAAAATAACTTCAAGATCTGGAAAGTAAAGATGTACGATCTTCTTGTGCAACAAGGCATGGCGAAGGCATTGATGGGAAAATATAAACAACCTTACAACATAACAGATGATGAGTGGACCAAGATGGATGAAAGAGCATTGAGCACTATTCGACTGTGTTTGGCAGGTTATATTTTGCTTAACATCGTGTCAGAGAAAATGGCTGCTGGTTTATGCACAAAGCTTAAGAAGCTGTACATGACAAAATACTTAACCAATAGGATCCTCCTGAAGCGACAGTTGTACAGTTTGTGAATGAAGGAAGGTACATCGATTACTGATCATTTGAATACTTTTAATACTCTCCTGGTGCAATTAGAAAGTATAGAAGTAAAATTTGAATCCAAAGATAAAGCTATAACTCTATTGTGCTCATTTCCCGAGTCATGGGATCATATTGTTACTTCTATAAGTCTTAGTTCATCAGAAACCCATGAGTTTGATGATGTAGTTGCATCTTTATTATCTGAAGAAACAAGGAGAAGGTCAAATTTAGAAACCTCTACATTAGAAGCAATGATGGTCAGAGGTCATTCTAAAGAAAGATGCTTCAGTAGGCACATCGACTCACGTTCAAAGTCGAAAGGGAAGAAGAGTAAGGTAAAGTGTTGGTTTTGTGGCAAATCGGGGCATTTGAAGGACTGTTGGAAGCGACAACAAACTTCTAAAGAAGATTCTTTGACAGAAAAGAAAGAAGCAAACACGACAGATACAGGTTCGACATCTAGTTCAGGGATGACTGATGAAGTGTTATCAGTTAATTTGTTTCATCATGATCAACATTGGCTGTTAGATTCTGGTGCATCAAATCACATGTCCATTCATAGAGAATGGTTTAAGACGTATAAATCAATTAATGATGGATTCGTGTAGATGGGAAATGATGTCACATGTAATATTGTGGGAATTGGAAGTATTCAGCTGTAAATGTTTGGTGGGACAACTAAAATTTTAAATGATGTAAGACATGTACTAGAATTAAGGAAAAATATAATTTCACTAGGAGCACTTGACACAAATGGATATAAAATTGTTATTCAAGGTGGAGTAATGAAAATTTACAAAGGTATTTTACTCGTAGTGAAAGCTAAAAAGGTAGGAAATCTATTTCAGTTAGAAGGAAGAACATGGTCAGATCATGTGTCTACGGTGTCTGAAAATGACAGTAGTTCTATTCGTTTATGCCATCAAAGGTTGGGCCATATGAGCGAAAGAGGGTTAAAGATTTTGGCTGATCGTAAGTTACTTCCTAATCTAAAGTCTGGAAAGTTAGATTTCTATAAACATTGTCTGTTTGGGAAAAAAAGTAAGCAAAAGTTTAAAACAGGCAAACATACTAGTAAAGGAATCCTTGATTATATCCATTCAGATGTTTGGAGTCCATCCCCTACAACCTCATATGGAGGCTCGTCATATTTTTTATCTTTTATTGATGATTTATCTAGGAAAGTGTGGGTCTACATGTTAAAAAGGAAGTCTGATGTATTTACAGTTTTTAAATAGTTTAGAGCATTGGTAGAAAACATCACTGGTAGAACAATAAAATGTTTAAGAACTGACAATGGTGGTGAGTTTACTTCCAAGGAGTTTCACAATTATTACAAGGACACTGGGATCGAGAGACATAAGACCACTTTTTATACTCCTTAGAAAAATGGAGTTGTTGAACGCATGAACATGACTCTTTTAGAGAGAGCAAGGAGTATGCTTAGTAACGCCAACTTGCAGAAGGAATTGTGGACAGAAGCGATGGCTACAGCTTGTTGTGTGATAAATTGATCACCATCAACGGCAATAGGATGAAAGATTCCTCAAGAGGTATGGAAAGGTCACCCCTGTGATTATTATAAACTAAGAGTTTTTGGTTGTGATGCATATGCTCTAGTGCCAAAACATCAGTGATCTAAATTAGACCCTAAATCAAAAAGGTATATCTTTGTTGGATATGGTGATGGAATAAAGGGATATAGATTGTGGGATCCTACTACTCACAAGATCATCATCAACATAGATGTAAAGTTTAATGAATCCTCTCTTGTACAGTTAGATGTAGATAATAAATTGAAACAGGATAATGTATCTGACTTTCAACACATTCAGTTTGAAACCACTTCTAATGATAGTCAAAATGAACATAGTTCAGATGCAAGTCATGAACAGGTTTCAGATACAGATCATGAACATGTCTCAAATGTTGATCATGAAGAACTTCGTACAGATGATAATAAACCAATTGTGGAAGCACCAGAAACATCTTTGAGGAGGTCTACAAGAATGAAACGTCCTCCTAAAAGGTATGATGCTTATGTTACTTCAGTTTCATTTACCGCTAACAATGACGAACCTTTGTGCTATTAAGACGCTGTAGAAGGTTCAAAAAGTGAAAAGTGGAAAGTAGCTATGAAGGATGAAATGATGGCCTTAGGTAAGAATCGCACATGGGAATTGGTTGAACTTCCTAAAGATAGGAAAACTGTGGGATGTAAATGGGTTTTCAAATTGAAACGGGGTGTGGATGATATAGAGGACAGGTACAAAGAAAGGCTGGTCGCAAAAGGGTTTTCTCAGAAAGCAGGAATTGAATTTCATGAGATATTTTCACTAGTTGTTAAGATAGTTTCAATTCGAATTGTGTTAGCATTAGTCGCTTTACTTGATTTAGAATTACAGCAACTAGACGTTAAGACTGCATTTTTACATGGAGATTTAGATGAGGAAATTTATATGGAACAACTAGAAGGGTTTGTTCAACATCGCAACAAGAAATTTGTCTGCAGGCTCAAGAAATCATTGTATAGTCTGAAGCAGTCGCCTCGACAATGGTACAAGAAGTTTGATTCTTTCATGTTGAGTCAAAAATATATAAGAAGTGAATATGATCATTGTGTTTACTTTAAGCAATTAAGTGATGGCATGTTCATTATCTTAGTGTTGTATGTTGATGATATGATTTTAGCAAGCAAAAGCATAGTAGAGATCAACAGTTTAAAGGCTCAAATGGCAAGGATATTTGATATGAAAGATCTAGGAGCAACAAGACAGATTTTGGGCATGGAGATTTTCAGAGACAGGAGCAATGGTAAGCTGTGGCTATCACAACAGAAGTATATTGAGAAAATAATCTTAAGATTTGGTAAGAACAATGTGAAGCCTGTTTCAGTCCCTTTAGCTTCCCATTTTAAGTTTTCTTCTAGTTTATGTCCTAATACAGAAGAAGAAAAGGAATATATGTCTCGAATTCCATATGCCAATGTAGTAGGTTGTTTGATGTATGCGATGGTGTATACTCGACCAGATATTTCACATGCAGTTGGGGTTGTCAGCAGGTATATGGAAAATCCAGGTAAAGAACACTGGTCAACAGTGAAATGGGTGCTTCGGTATTTGAGAGGCAAGTTATTATTGTATGACTTATAATAAGAGTAGTGAATTTGTTTGTGGATATGTTGATTTGGATTTTGCAGGTGATTTGGATAAGAGAAGGTCAACATCAGGTTATGTCTTTACTCTTGCAGGTGGAGCTATTAGCTGGATGTCAAAGCTACAGAACGTTGTTGCTTTATCCACTACTGAAGTAGAATACATAGCTGCTTCTCATGCTTGCAAAGAAGCGATTTGGTTGAAAGGTTTGTTTGGTGAGTTTTGTAGGTTACAGGACAACATCAAGTTATTTTGTGATAGTCATAGTGCAATACATTTGGCTAAGAATCCGGCCTATCATAGTAAATCAAAGCATATACCAATCAAGTACCATTTTGTAAGACAGGTTATCATTGAAAGGGGAGTCTCTCTTGAAAAGGTGCATACAAAGGAGAACTGTGCAGACATGTTCATGAAACCAGTTTTGTTAGAGAAGCTACATTGGTGTTTGGCTTCTGTTGGCTTGCAGAAAAGATAAAAATAATAAAGAAATAGGGTATCAGGTGTTAGGTAAACTTGACTCAGGATAGAGTCAAAAGTTGATGAGGTTAAATAGTGATGGTTTTGGGGCACATGGTATTGTGCACCCATGGTATTCTGCCCATGGTATTATATGTAATGGAGCCTATAAAAGGCTGCAAGGACTTCATTGTAATGCATGGCCTGGATGTGAGCGGTGAAGGCTCACTTGGCCGGATTGGCCAGGGTTTTGGCCAAGGATAATGAAATTTCATTATGATTGGGTTTTTCCCCGGATTTGGGGTTTTCCCGGATAAACATGTGTATTTATGTGTTTATGGTTATTGCTGGTTAATTTTATATTTATTCCTCTCAGTAATTATTTATGTTGTGCAGTAAATTTCTTAACATCAGGCTAATTGTTGTCAAGGTAGAGATGTTGAGATTTTCGGTTTTCATAAATTGGGCAAACATCTCACGTAGGTGACAACAATAAGATTCGTTGCTATATTAGCTCTATTTTGTTGGGGAGGAGTTAATGCATCCTATATTTGTTGTGAGAGAATTTATGTGTCAGTTTTATTCTCTTAGCTATAAAAATATATGCCTGTACAGGATATAGGGTATGGTAGAGAGTGTGTCAGGAAATAATTTATTTTGTAATCTCTTGTTTAATAATAAGATTTTCGATGCCTCTGTTTGGTGGACATAGCCCAGATTGGTTGGGTGAACCATGTTAAATCATTGTGTCATTTGCGTAAGATTTTCTATGCTGTGTATGTCTTTTATTTTCCGCTGCGCACTGTTTGCTCTAACAATATATTTTCGTCATTTCATTATAAATATAATATTTTTGGTGATCTTGATTTCATAATGGAAGAAATGTAAATGTCTAAAACATCTAAAGTGATTCATATCGCTTCATCATAAATAGAAATATAAAATCATAGAAATATTATTTATTATTAAAATATATATAATTATTTTAAGCATTATAAATGTTTGATATAAAAATTTCCACTTCTCCATCATAAATATAATGTGTGATGACCTAGTGGTGATATATATTGATATTTCCTTTACTACATTATAAACATAATTTGTTGTGGTAGTTTTTTTGGTAAACTAGTTGCTATATATTATATCAAAAAATTACATAGAATTACAAAATGGGTTTGCCATTTTAAAACGATTAGAGAAATGCAGGCTAGACAAAAAAAATTGCATACAAGGCCTTATGGAGCACGAGGCCTGCCACTTTGAACTGAAGCTACCCAAATAAGACCTGGATCAAACAAAGACCGACACGAGTTATGGCCAACCACACAAGGCTGCCAGATAGGACGAGGGTCAAAATTGATAAAGATGGCAGCTGAAAGGCCCATGATATTACTTTAACATCAGACACTAGAACGAAAACAAAACAACAGAGGGCAGACTGCAACCTTTGATGAAACCCATCTCCAAGGTGCTCACTGGTTGATTTTTGTGTTGGCATGAGGAACAACAATAGTTGGGCTAGCTTCCTCACCTTCCTTTGGAGTATGCTGGGACTTGTGACCTTTGAAAGTGGTGATTTTGACATCAGTCTTTTATATATCCAAAGCAACATTAATCCCCTCGCTAATTGGGATATTTAGGAACCTGATGGTGGTTCCCAAGCTCTGAGACAACATTCTTATTTCCTCAGTGAGTGCTTTCATGTTGATTTCTAGTTTGTCTAACCTCGTAGAATTCTTGGTCGAGGCGAGAGAAGCTGCATAGTAGGCATCTTTCATGGTAGCTCCTTGCATACTCAAAGCTTTGGCGAGCATGGTTTTCATGTGCCATGCGTCACTCTAAGTTCTCAGGAATTGAGTGGCCCTGGTAGTCTTAGTGCCCGAGTCCTTGAGCCAGTCAACTTCCTCACCTATAGTATTGATGTCCAGACCTTCCTGGACTTCGTCCACCTTAAATTGTAGTTCTTGAATATCATTTTTTCCCTTTGTGGAGACTGAAGCCCCAAACATCTCCTAAGCTCGATTCAAATCCCTAGTTGCTCTAGTGCTTCTCTTGTCTTTATTCACCATAATCCAAGTGCAAATGCTAGCGATTGAAAAACAAGTTCCTGTATACCTCTCAGTGCACCCCGGGCTTAGATCTTAGAGATAACTAGGGAAGGTGAAAATAATACTAGAGGTCTATGTATTTATAATTGATAGTGTAATGTGAGGGTTCTCGATACCAGGCAAAGCCTTCTTAATTCCTTTATTGCTGATAGTGATGTTCCCCATTAGTTTACTAATTATCTTTACCATGATCACAGTCAATTACAATCATGTTCCCACACTTATTCCTGTCGAAACTAGGCCATGTGTACTTTGATGAGCGATGTGTGATTTGACCTACATCCTTGAGATTGATCTTCCCCCCTCCTGATATGAACCATGGGCCTTCCACCCACAATGCCATATTGAGGCATTATGAATTCGGGTCAGGAAAAATATTACTGGCTTCATAAATTATGATGAGCTGTCCCACCGGTACCATTCCACTCTCTTGTCATGCCAGTAAGGTCTTTCCTGGAGAGTTGCAAACATTTGTCTCGTAGATGCTCACACACGACATCCTACCAACAGATGTCCAATTTGTCATTTCGAGTGTCGACTCCGTGGTTTACAAGACAATCGACCATGGTATTTGCTTTGTGCCTGATGGCTTGCAGAACCACCCCATCGAGAGCTAAAAGATGTTCAGCTATGAGTTTTGTTACTTTAGCTAGTCTCTAGTGCTTAATGACCTTTCTAGGCTGCATACTAGTTTGTAGTTTCCTTGCTGTGTTGATAGCTAAGTGAAAATATCCCTCCACCACTGTAGCCCCTTTCCGCAAGCGAATAAGGATTAGTAACCTTGCTCTAAAGCTGTGAATTCAGCCTTATTATTGGTAGCTTCCCCCATAGATTGACTGAGGATGTGAATAATTTTGGCAATGTTGTTTCCTATTAAACCTCCTAGGCCTGCAGGTTTTGGGTTGCCACGAGAGGCACCATCAAAATTTTACTTGTGAAAACTTGGTTGAGGAGGTTGCCAAGAGACTGGAGAGGAATCGGGAGGATGTCTCTGCACCTGAGAAATGGATGCTTTGGCAGTATTTATCTCAAAAATCTACATAGTGTGCCTGTCATTTGTAGATGGCTTGAACTTCTATTCTTCTTTACACCTAGTAAGGAATGTCTCACGCATGTTCTACATGATACTTGTTTTAATGATTTCTAGTGGCCTGGATTCTTTTTGAAAAATTCTTCTATTCCTTCCTTTCCAGGTAGACCAGACTATGAAGCCAAGGCTTAGTTTCCATAAGATGTTTACTATATCACAACTAGAATAATTGGTTCTCCAATTTTCTATGCTATCTTGTATAGATTCTCTTATTCTGTCTGTTTGTTTAAAGGTTTCCTGCATCCAAATCCATAGTTGGTTAGTCCATTCACAATTGTTGAGGAGGTGATTCATCATTTCCTCTTCCCTTTCACAGAGGGGGCATCAACATGGACCCTTGAAACCTCTTTTTCATAGGTTCTCCCAAGTAAGGATCTTTTGGTGCATTAAGAGCCATACGAAGGTTTTAATCTTCGGCCAGATGATTGAGTCCCATACATTGTTGTACCAATTAACTTTCCTTTCCTGATCCCTACCTTTTAAATACAGTCTGACTTCCTTTAGGGTGAAGGTACCCCCATCCAATTTGCCCCATCTTAGTTGATGTTTATCATGAGAGTAACGGATCTTCCTTTTATCCAGACAAAATTGCAAGCTAAGAAAATGTTATTCATTCAATCTTCCTGTGGGTTATTGTTTATGTCCCAATGTCTCCAATTCTGGTCCACATTATTGTCTTTCCAATAGTTGTTCATAGTGAGTTTTCCTGGATCCTGGTATCTTTGTTGTAGGGGAAGATCGTTAAGACGCTCAAGCTTGGGGAGTTGCTACCAAGCATCCTCCCAAAAGAGAGCAGTTCTACCACTATGTATTTCCCAGAAATAATGTTGTTGAATAATGTTTTGATTTTCCTTAGCTAGGTTCCAAATGGGAGAGCTTGCTAGAGGGTTGGTAAATCAGATCAGATCCTGAGGGTTCTAGTTTCCAGCATACTTGGTTTTCCATAACTGGGCCCAGGGTGTGTTTGGTTCTTTAACCCACCTCTACTAGAGTTTGGCTCCATAGGATTTACTAATCGTGTCCAGGTCTAGAAGTCCCAAACCTCCTAGAATCCTCGGTTTACATAATTTCTCCCATGCTACTAGAGCCCATTTCTATTTATTAGAGTTTCCCAACCATAGGAAGGTTCTTTGAATGTTTCTGATCTTTTGGAGAACTCATTTGGGGGCTGGAAGGATGGATTGAATATATTAAGGGATGGATTGAAGGACAACCTTAGTTAGGACAAGCTTGCAAGCAAAGTTAAGGACTCTATTAGTCTAGTGTTTGCTTCAGTTTTCCAGGTTAGAAAGCATCTTCTCCTAGTGGATTTTTTGCCAAGGTTTATTGGTTAGAGGGGTGCCTAGATACTTAGAAAGAAGGTTTTTCCTTTTGAAATTGAGGATGGTGGTGAGATTTTTCTAGATTGCTAAGTGAGTATTGAAGAATAAAATGGAAGATTTGTCTAGGTTAAGGTCCATACCCGTAGCTTTAATGAAGATATTAAGAATGGTTTTGAAATGTTGAGCTTCCCGAATCGTTGGCATCCCATGGAGCATGGTGTCATCCACAAATTACTGGTGAGTGGTAACTAGGCAAGATGGCTCAGGTTGGAGGCCCTGTATTATATTTTCTTCCTTCGCATTTTTTATGATGCAACTCAGGCCTTCCATTAGGATGAGAAAAAGCAAAGGAGAAATAGGATCTCCTTGATGAACACCTCTGGAGGGAGCAAAGGGAGAGGTGGGAGCTCCATTGACTAGGATAGAAAATCTTGGGGATTTGATTAGGGCTAGAATCTAGTTGATCTAATGTTAAGCAAAACTGAAGGCCTTCAAAATGGCTTCCAGATACCTCCAACTAACTTTATCATAGGCTTTTTAGAGGTGTAGCAGTATGATCATGCCTACTATTTTCTGGGATTGAAGAGTGTGAACCATTTCCTGAGCCAGTAGGACATTGTCCATGATTTATCTTCCCTCCACATAGCTAGATTGCTCCTCTGAGATTATCCAAGGAAGAATAGGCTTTAGTCAATTGGCTATTACTTTGGAGATAATCTTATAGAGAATATTGTACAAAGCGATTGGTCGAAACTTTGAAGGGGTACTTGCGGCCTCCCCTTTGGGAATAAGGGCTATGGAGGTAGAGTTGAGGGATTTGAGTATGGAAGAATATTTATGGGAATCTTCCACCACTTCCCACACTTCCATATGCATAATATCCCAATAGGCTTTGTAAAAATCAATAGTGAAGCCATCCGATCCTGGTGCCTTCCCATTGGGCATTTCTTTCACTGCTTCTTCCACCTCTTCCATGGTTACAAGGTGGTTTAAAGATTTATTTTGATATTTTCTTATTAACCTTGGAATGGAGGACATGACCTCCCTAATAGCTTCATCCATGTTTATATCTAGTTTGGTTGTTATCTAGCTGAAGTGATTAGTGAGGAGGGAGGAGATATCCTGATGAGTTTGGAGGGGAGTACCTTATTCATCCTTTAGCTTGGTGATTTCATTGACAGATCTGTAATCTATAGCTGAGTGATGGAAGAAGTTAGCATTCTTTTCCCCTTCTTTGAGCCACCAAATGTGAGATTTTTGTCTCCAAAGTATCTCTTCCTGCTGGCATCTCTCATTCCACTTCTACATAAGTCTTTGCTCTATGTGAATGGCCTCGTGGGTGATGTCCCCTTGGAGCCAGTCGGTATGGATTTGAGCCAACTGTTCCTCTAGGGCCCACTTATCTTTTAGGATGTCACTAAAGACCTCTTGGTTCCAAGACCTCAGCTGAGCTTTGAGGTGTTTTAGTTTGGCTTGGAACCTGTACATTTTAGTTCCTTTGATGTCTAGTGGTTTGTGCCACCAATGTTTAATATTAGAAATGAAATCCGGATGACTAAACCAGAATTTCTCAAACCTGAAGGGTTTGCTTTTTGAGGTACCGGGGATGGCTGCGTCCATGGTGATGGACTAATGATCAGAGCCTCCACAAGGAATAATGTTCGATTCTACTATTACCCCTGCCAGGAGGATGTCTTTTGTGATAAGAAAGTGGTCAAGTCTTGAGGCAATCTACCTGTCTCCTCCTCTTTTGTTATTCCAGGTGTATAAATTGGTTTTAGGGTAAATATCCACAAGATTTTTGATCTAATGAAGTTGTTGAAAGTCTTTGCATCTTGATTTAACATTCTAACCCCTCCTTTCTTTTCTGTTAGTGAGGTTATCATGTTAAAATATCCACCATAGATTGCTTTAGCTATGGGATATCTATGTTGCATTTTGGAGAGGTGATCTAGCATCACCAATTTATCTTCTAGTGTCTCGGGACTGTAATGTTAGTATAGAGGTATGTTTTAGAATCCCCTATGATTTTCATTTCCAGGGATATGAACGTTGTTGAAGCCTCTGCTGTGATGAGATGGAGGATATGAGGATTCCATAGTGTAGCCAAGCCTCACTCCATTCCCTTCCCTTCCACTTGTAAGTATTCCATACTTTTGCCTAGATTTTTGCTTATCCCTTTCATTCTCCAAGTGGAGCACTTTGTTTCTTGAAAAAAAATCACGTCAGGTTTTTCATTTATGACTTTATTTCTTAGAACTCTTTGTTTTCTTTGGATATTTAGCCCTCTAGCATTAAATGATTTTATCTTCATGATTAACATAGTTTTTAAGAGAGAAGCGTGAAAGCCTCAAGGGTTTTCATCTTACTTGAGTTTAGGAGCATCTGACATAGCTCTTGAAGTGCCTCATTGTTCGTGCATCGACCTCTCTTTTTCCTATGTTTAGGATTTATATGATTTTGATGCAATCCTAGGGTTTTAACTCCCAGACCTTTAGAAGCGCCAACTCATCGTTTATGCATGTTCAACTCTGCATCTTGCCTTGCTAGGAATAGAGAGTTCACTCTGTGTACTTCCTCCTCTGGGATATGTTCCATTCCATTTTTCTTCCACTACTCTACCATAGTTAGGAGATCCATGCCTTCCCTTTCTAGGATATCACTTAGATCCATATCCTTTGTCCTTCTTTCACTGACTATCATTTCCGCATCTTCCTCTTCTTCTTCTATGAGTGCTTGAAATAATGGGGTGTTGATTGTCTTACTTGGAATAGGATCTGGGTTTTTCTGTGTGAGATCATCCTTGTTATTCTGTGATAGGTTTGTTGCCTGGGGGGCTTCAGTTGGCTTGTTCATCAAGTATTCCCTAAACAAGTTTCCAAGTTCATGACATTTCCGACACCGAAATAGGGTTTTCTCATAATCTATGGCTTGAAAGAAAACTTCATCTCTGAATTCTAACCATAATCCTTCATGTAGGGCGCCTGACACATCCATCTAAACACAAATTTTTACACAAGAGGTGTACCTTTTTTGCAGGGCTCCTTCCGAAGCTTTGATGAAGTTACCCAACTTGTTACTTATTTTCTCCAGCGCTGCAGGTCTCCAATAATCAATGGGGAGGGAGAATAGGCAAATCTTGACGGGTACATTCTTGAAAGTCTCTCGTTCTTGACTTATTGATCGGTTTCCCAGCTGGTTATCAACCAGGAAACGATGCAGTTTGAATTATGGCTTCTTAGATTTGTGATACGATGCACTGTATTCTTTACCTACACAGTCTTCTTTATATTAAATAAACACCCGACCTCAAATGAAGATATATCATATGAATTAAGATGCAAATTAGAGGATCTCAGTAATCACATCGTATCGTCCATGGATTAAAATGCAAACAAAAAACCTTAACACAAATATATAATATCATTAAAACTGCAGCTGTAGTACAAATCAGGGAAGAATATAAGAAATTAAACTCCATAAACAAAAGCATTATTTAAATCTCGAATTTATTGAAGATAAAAGGGGGCGTTGAAAATAATGCGGCCAATATGAATAGGAATCTGTACTTGAAAAAACATTTAAAGAATAATATTCTGCATTCATGATCAAGTTAAACAATGCATAGAAACAAAGTAGGGAATAATTAATTTAAATAATTAAGATTAGATTATGACAACTTTTAAAATAATAGTCCAATAAAATAGTGTTTCAAAAATAAGTAATGTTATAAAGAAAAGTATTTTTTTTCATTGTGTTATAGTTTTTGATAAATCTTTATATTTTGTTATCGGTTAAGTTTTGTAGTTTTATATTAGTAGTTGGAGAAAGTTTTGTATCTTATTATAAAATTTATAATCTTCCATAATATTTATAATATTTTTTTTAAACGGAATACACAAGGATTTGCAACAAGTTCAACATGGAGGAGTTGTGATCGATTATAACATATGTGATTGTTAATTAATACTCTTATATAGTTTTTCTTTACCATACTAATCATATAATCATCCATTGCTGTCTTATTCTAGATTACATATTCAATGTGGAGGAGATGTGATCACGTGTTCAATTTAACATCAATGTGATTGTTAATTAATACTCTTATATAGCTTTTCCTACCCATACTAATGAAATAATCATTCATTACTGTCTTATTCTTTATTTATTTATACAAAGTATTACTATCTTATTCTAATTTATACAAAGTTTATTTGATTAGGAGAAACTAATGCAAATGAAAAATTATTTTTAGAATATATTAATTTTTATAATTTAAGAAGAATATAAAGTATATTTATCATAAATTTCATGGAATATGCTTCAACTTCTCAAGGATTTTATAATTTTTAATGAAACTCTAATAACACCAAAATAACCATATACTGTAGCTTGAAGACGACCCCTAACCTTTTGGAATGGGATTTTTTCAATTCTCTACAATTCTCCAGTTTGGGTGTGATTGCCAAGTTTGGGTGAGATTGCCAAGTCTACACTTGCATCTCTTGAACCTCTCCTCGCTAAAAGCCATTGGAAATGCAATTGGGGAATTTTACTGCAGGTGCCCAGAAACAGAGGAATATGCCATAAGCACCTATGCACGCATCTGTGTGGAAATGGACTTCAGCGCTGGATTCCCAGCTGAAATAAACCTAACAAGTAAAGACTATGTGTGGAACCAGAAACTTGATTATGAAAGTGTCCTCTTCAGATGTCGATCTTGCTTTGAGACAGACCATCTAGCCAAAAATTGCCCAAAAGCCTCGGAGAAAAATTCTGCTAAAAAAACCACCACAGATCTACATGGTGGGAAGGAGCATAAAAAGAACATTACACTGTCATCAAAGAAGAGTACTCTAGAGAAAACTCTCAATCAAAAGAAATCAGACAAGAAAGAAACAACTCTCAAGACAAGCAGGTAGAAAGCCCTGCCCAACAACAAAAAAGTGAACTCCACAACCCCTAAAGCATCAACACTGATGAGGATTCGAATACCGCACAAAATAAATCTTCATTTAACAGCAAAGTAGATCTCGTAGACCAAACTTCTTCTCCAACTACCTTCAAAAGGACGAACACAATGGATCGCGAAGCTAAGACACCAATGTCCCAAGAACCAGAAGAGTTGAAGGAAATGCAAGATAAAGGAATTTGGAAGACCGTGGAGGAAAAAAAGAAAGTTACAGCACCAATCTCGCCAAGAAATACGACGAGCCAGATAATTAAAAACTTAGAAAATTATATGTCTGATAGACCAATTTGGTCTCAGTGGACGTTAACCACCACCACCACCATCATCATCATTATATCAGCTCCCGATCGATGTACGAGTGTTGAATTTTTATTTTTTTTACAAATGGAAGTCTAGATGGTGTTTGAAGTAATATCCTTAGTCTGTGTCTGGAGCATAGAGCGATGGCATAAAAATATTTAGTGACAGGTGAATTTTTTTCATTCTCCTTCATCGTGGTGATTGTTTCTCTCTACCTCCCTCTCCTTCGTTCGAATCTACCCCCCTCGTCTGGAGATAGTGGACGAAAAATAAAAGGTTGCAATAGAAATCGTTGGTATTTGACTAACAAATGTAATGATGGTGGTCAAAGGTGACTCGTAGCCAAGGGAGCTAGATAGTGACACTTCAGTCCACAGATTGTAACGATAATTTGTGTAATTGTTATTCACTGAAGTTCCTGGTGGATGTAATAATTAAGACTGAAACGTATAGTTAATAACAAGCCATAAAGCATTTGAAAGTCTAACATGTGTGACACTTGTCATTATCAATTTATTTTGCATTAGTTTATCAATTCGAAGAAACTAAACAATAATTTTTGTGATGCACTCCGCTAGCATAAACGTTGGAATCATCATAACAAGAGCTCAAGTTCATAGTTCATTAGTTATGTATATATATATATATATATATTATATATATAATATATATATATATATATAAAAAGAGTCGAATTGATGAGAAGTTTATGCCTATTTTCACTTCATGTTAGAATCGATCAATGTCTATCAATATTGATAGATCAATCTCTTATTATAAATAATAAAAATATATTAACTATTAATTAATTTTAATGTTCATAAAAATAGAAACACTGAATACTCTATCAAAGAGGCTGTCTATTGCATTATTAAACAAAGAAATTTATATAAAACCATGTCAGTAAATCTACAGAAGTTTTACGGATGATTATTAATTTCCTATCTAATTCCTTCAACTATAACCAATTCCCCACCGACTCCCTGTCAACTATCACCATGATACAATTAGACGTGATTATTATTCTAACACCTCCTCTTAATCATGACCTATACTTTAACTTGCCTACTAGTCTAAGTCTCAGGTATGCTTACAACAAAACATTTCATTTTTTTCCCTCTTGTTAAAGGGTCCATGCTTGTTCATTCGGTGGTGTAGTGTCATATTCACCTTTCTTGCCATAACATAGTGATGTAGCTTCTCCTTTATTGATTGTGATCTAACATTCTTTGTATTCAACATTTCTGCAGGTTCTTCAGGCTTATACCTGTCCTTAATGCTTGCAATTTCTTCAATTTTTGTTGCTTCTTCCTCATTGTCAATATCTGCACTCTTAAAAACAACTTTAGATTCATAAAAAGAACCATATTTATTCTTGTCGTCATGCTCTCTAAAGAGAGATTTCCTTCCTTCATCTTTCCATGCCAAATCTTTATACTCTATTCCATTTTGCTCACCAACTTGATCTTCAACCTAGACTACTGCTTCATTGAGCATTTTATCGATAAGTTTCTTTTCCTACAACATTTGGAATGAATCTTCACTTGAAAATTTTTCATTATATATCACTTTCCGTTATTCAATTCTTTTGTCCATTATTACAACCTTAGTGTTGTCATCTTGAGTTTCACAATGAATTATGAAATTGAAAGGACAATTATCATTTTTAACAACACTACTTTCATCATCTTTAGCTTTCTCACTCACCTCCATACTATACTTTATTTCAACAATATCCCAAAACATTTTTTCATAACATATTTCACCAGATTCATACAAAATACTAGACAAAATGTTTTTATCTAGAGCTGATATAATAAGAAGCAATGCTAATGCACCTCTACTTTTATCTTGGTAATTTATAGAACTTTCTTGGACAAGTTCCAATAAATCTATTGAACCAAGTAGTCCCTCCATTTTAATTTCCCAAAGTTTAAAATGTTTATGTGAGAAAATTAGCAACACTTGTGTTAATTGCTTCAATATTGCGTCAGTCACTTCAAATTCTTTGAACTAAATCATATTTTTATCTCACATTTCATATTCAGCATATGCTTTTTTATCCTCTCTCTTGATACTTTTGAGTTTTGTTCGAAACTCTCTGAGTTTCTTTTGGCCACCCATAGTTGCAATGTAATCTTCTCTTGTTTTCTACAACAAATGCACGTTGGATATCTAATCAAACTCCAACAATGGCCTTCTCCTCCTCCTCCAATTAGCTTGATCCACATTCTCCATGCAATCTTAACCTCCATAAATAACTCAACTAGCTCAACACTAAGTGACATTCACAATCCTTCAACTTTAGTGCTCTTCAATCTGCAACAAAACTCCAGGTATTCACTGGTCTTCAATCTATAACCTGACTTGAGGTCTTCACAGGAAGCACATAGCACACTGCTACTGAGTTTCCACTGTCTTATTTCAAAAATCTTGTGGCTTTGGACATATTTTTCCATGGAATTGTAAAGCTTTGATTGAAAGCCTCTCGAAAACAAATTTATAGACAATAGATCAGAAGTATCGTAAATGCTCTGTGCTCCACGGATCGTCAAATGCTCTCTGCTCATCCACAATTTAGTGCAACAATACATTGCTCTTCCATGCCTAATGTTGACACTAGTGAGCCTGTAGGACCCAAGCTTATACAAATTGCTTGGCATCACACAAATTACACAAGCACAAGACCCCACGACTACCACTCACGTTCTCAACTTTGTTTGCATCAGGCCTCCACTCTCTCACCATCAATACAACAACACACTCTCACTCTCAACACAATAACCTAGAAGAGCCACACTCCACCACGTATCCATGCTTTAGGCTCCACAATTCAAGTGGCTCACTATCAATAACTGCACATGTATTCAATGCCTCTATGTTGTGCTCAATTCAATAGCTTAGTAGATCCATGCTCCACTGTGTATCCAAGCTTTATGCTCCATGATTCAAGTTGCTCATTCTCAACAACTACACATGTAGTAAACACCTTGATACGTCACTCAACTCAATAGCTGATGGGGACAAGGTTTTGGGGTGAACCAAAATCCCATCTCCCCAATAAAATCTTCTTGAGGTCTATGGGTTATGGGCCCACGAAGCCTATCAGAATTGCAAACTAGGCAGCCTCTCCTCGTTCCCTATCTCAATGAGTTCTTGAACTATTCTTCCTAAAACATTGCTTCCTGGTCAGTAGAATGTTGCTCCACCTTCATTTCCATTCCAGTAGATGCTTCCCAATCTACACTTTTCTTTTCATCTTCCACCTCACTACTCCCACCTTACGCAGCCATGGCCTGCTCACGGTCCTTCCATTTCTTGGTGAAAGGATGAAGTAGTTTTACCAGACGATTGGAAAGCACAAAGTCCTGGGATAAGGACCGTCACTTGTCATGCAATTTCTCATACACTGAGATAGCATCGTCATCTGAAACACTAGCCTCGACCCCCCAAATCCTACATAGGCACTCATAATAGGTCCTCATTTCCCCCTCACCCGGAACCAAAAACTTATGTGCCTCTTCTGTCAATGGATCAATAAATTCTGCAAGCCATCGGGAAAAAAATTCCTCTTGCGGTTTGAACCTTGCCTGAAAATTCGGTTTCCAGGAATTAAAAGGAAAGTGAACAGATAAGGCAAGGTATGAGTCGATGTCAATCACAAAATTACCAGAAGCACTTGACAAATAAAAAAGACAACACAAACAGACTTAAATTCACATCAAATGCATTTCTATTATTTACAGAGTTGATTACAATTTAAAGCATCTTAGCCTTAATCAAGAATTCTCCAACAACTACATTTTACCCTCTCTCACATGCACAAGTTTTTCTTACTGTTTCTTTCTTCACTAATGAATTCTTAATATCTTATTATACATACATTCAATTTTAACTGAATTTTTAACTAAAATTAGTTTACTAACTGAATTTATTTCATGGTTGGCCTGGTTGTCCATGTGGTTGTCCAAGTGTCTTATTTCTCTAATTTTTTTTCCATTAAGGGTTCAGATGCCCCTGTATCAGACTCTTAAGGTACAAAAATTATGACCTTTTGGTCATATGTGTTTCCTTGTCCTTAGCAATTCTACCCACTATTTCACTTCATTAGTGGAACTGCCTTCATGTGAGCTGCAACCAAACCTCTGCAATAGCAAGTCCTCCCTGCTACCAGATACCTTACCAAGTTCTCTCTTGAGCTTAGTCTTTCAACATCTCTTTGGTTCTTTCCTCTCACCTTCACAAAATAAATTAAAAAAGAAAATTACAAGCTGACAAATCTTTAGCAAACTGTACCTCTTATTCCTTCGCATGCAAAAACTCCTTTTCGCAGGAAACCTTTTCCTGCTCTGATACCACTTGATGGGCACAAGGTTTTGTGGTGAACCAAAATCCCATTTCCCCAATAAAATCATCTTTAGGCTTGTGGGTTATGGGCCCATGAAGCCTATCAGTACTGCAAACCAGGTAGCCTCTCCTTGTTCCCTATCTTAGTGCCTTCTTCATTCATCCTCAAATCTTCAAATTATTGATCCTCGAGATCTCTCAGCGAGTTCATGAACTATTTTTCTAGAAACATTGTCTGTTGGTCAGTAGAATCCTGCTCCACCTCCATTTCCATTCTAGCGGATGCTTCCCCATTTGCACTTTTCTTTTCATCATCCACCTCACTGCTCCCACTTGATGCAGTCATGGCCTGCTCGCGGACCCTCCATTTCTTGGTGAAAGGATGAAGCAGTTTCACCAAACAATTGGAAAGCATGAAGTCGCAGCATAAGGAACTTCGCTCGTCATCCAATTTCTTGTATGTTGAGATAGCGTCGTCATCTGAAACACTAGACTCAACCACCAAAATCCTACATAGGAACTCATAAATGGTCCTCATTTCCCCCTCACCCAAAATCAAAAGCCTATGCACCTCTTCTGTCAACAAATCAATCAATTCCGTAAGTTGTTGGGAAAAAAATTCCTCCTCGGGCTTGAACCTAGCCTGATAATTTGGCTTCCAGGCATTAAAAGGAAAGCAAACAGATAAGAAGGGGAATCAGTCAATGTCAATCACAAAATTTCCAAAGAGGCCAAACAAATAATAGAGACAACACAGATAGACATAAATTCACATCAAACACATTTCTATTATTTACATAGTCGATTACAATTTAAGGCATCTCAGCTTTAATCAAGAATTCTCCAGCAACTACATTTTACCCTCTCTCACACGCACAGTTTTTTCTTCCTGTTTCTTTCTTCACTAATGAATTCTTAATATATTATTACACATACATTCAGTTTTAACTGAATTTTTAACTAAAATTAGTTTACTAACTCAATTCGGTTCATGGTTGGCCTGGTTGTCCATGTGGTTGTCCACGTGTCTTCTTTCTCTAATTTTTTTTCCATTAAGGGTTTAGATGCCCCTCCATCAATAGCTTATTAGATCCACACTCCACCGTGTATCCAAGCTTCGGGCTCCATGATTCAAGTGGCTCATGCTCAACAGCTACACATGTAGTCAACGATTCACCGCACCAACCATTTAATGATCCTAGTCAACTCCTTTTGATTGGCAACAACAATATAACTAGCAAACTCAATCCCACAATGGACTACCCTCTTTCCATGCCTCTTTCAATAGTGTTTTATCACAAAACAACTCATCAACAACTGAACCCATAACCATGCAAATGTGTACTTATTGCACACAGTAGAGCAACAACAATCGACTCTACTATATTAGAGGCTTACCATTGGTCCCTCATCTTCACATGGTCTGCACTTAACACAACACACTCCAACAACACGATCTCAGAATGTACTATAATGTTGTGCCTCTCCCAACAGAAAATGAACTCATATTCAATCGCTACACAGACTCACCCTACTTCGAGCCTCCCAAACCTTGGCTCTGATACCAAAATAGAAATACTAAAGACTCTATCAAAGAGGTTTTCTATTGCATTACTAAACATATAAATTTATACAAAATCTAGCCGCTAAATCTAGAGAGGTTTTATAGACACTCATTAACTTTCTATCTAATTCTGCTAACTATTGCCAACTCCCCGCTCACTGTCACTCTCATACAATCAGGCATGATTATTACTCTAACATATAATTATCATGTTAACATTCCTTCAATTGTTAAGAGATTAAGAATTGTTAAAAGTATTTCCTTAAATGTAATTCAGAATTAATAGAGATTT
>APFE030346109.1:273978-291448 GCA_000404065.3 Pinus taeda | reverse complement strand
TAATATAAATAACTAGTATTAATTTTATATATTTCTTTTTACTTTTTTTAATAGTTATTATTAGTATAGACTTAAATTACTATAATTTTTATTAATCTAGTTAACAATAGAATCTTACATGATTAATTCAACCTCATTATTAGTAATAAATATTATTACCAATAATGACAATAATTAATTTTTATAATAATAACATGATTATTACCTTTCTAAACTAAGATTTATCAATAATCATTAATAATTATTATCATTTATTAATAAGTATTGTTATCATTTGTAATTTTCATTTCTTATTTCCTTTTGTCATTTTTATTCTTTAACATTTTTAAACCTTGTTTTTTTGTTTATTCCTTCTATTAATAATCTAGGGTTATTTGGTCAATCATTTCTCTATGCTCTTCCTTCTTTACAATATTTATTCACTTACTCTTCTCTATGGATTTGTCTTGACAATGAGTCTTGTTGTAGACTTGAAACATAGACATTAAACATGACTATTGTGGTTAATATTCCGAATAGTCATTCTAAAGAGTATATTTTGTTTTTGCACAGTTCTAGTCCTTTTGGGCCATTAATATGTAGATGTGGCCACACAATTTTGTTATGTTGTTATCCGAGAATTTCTATCAATACATGATCCTCCAAAAATTTGATCATAGTACAACTTTCGTTTTCGTGAAAACATCTTGCCACAATGTAATATCTTTTTGAATTAATAGATATATTTAAATATATATAATTCTAATTATATATATAATTTTTAAGAGATAGAAACTTATAATACTTAAAGTTGCTAAGTGTTTTAACAAGCTAATTTAGACTAAATGAAGTTAAATCAAGTTAAGAAGTAGTGATGGATTATTGAATGAAAACCATTAGAGTATATCAAAAGTGATTTAGTGATAGTATAAGATTCTAAAAATCTCCTCATGCTAAACACCTTCAAATAAAGGGTAATGAGCGAAGAAATTACAACACTTTATAAGTTATTGAATTATATGGTTTAACATTTTTTAAATGACTAATTATACTATATTTATAATTTTCCCTTTCCTTAACCCCAATTCAATTATTAAGTATTGATATCATAATAATAATAATAATATTATTATTATTATAATATTAACCATACATGTTTGTAAGTGAATTGTATTTTTCATAAAAGAAAATTAATATATATATCTATATAAAAGAAATAGGTATTTGTAAGTATGGTTAGAGAGTAGCAACTACTGTAATATTGATAGTTACATATGGAATTATATGGGAAATTACATCTCGAACTCAAGTTAAAGAATCATAAAAATGAAAAAAAAAAAAGCCACAAATTTGCGTAATCAAGTGGAAAACATCTCTAACTTGAATGAAATGATTGTTTACACTTCAGTAGAACATAAAAACACAACTAAAGAAGACAAAGATTGATGCTGTATTTGAATCAAGTTCATAAAAAAATCTCATGGAAGTGGAGGTGATTTATGTTTCGGTGCAGTATCCCAGAGCCCCTACGCATCTCCTCCCTATGGCGTATGCCGATTGTTTGGCGTTATCAAATGGCTTGACTGCGAAGCAATGGAACTCAAAGGGGTGTTTGTGGATCTGTGGCTTGCTTCCCACACAGACTTCAGAAACGTTTTCTTGGCAATAGATAGTGTCGGGGCCAACATCATGCACCAAATGGGTCCAAGGTATTGAGATGACTTGAATTTACAAGGCGGAACTCTTGTCCACCCGGTGGACGAGAACGAATCGCGTCCACTGATGTGGGCAGGAATGTGCAGGTGGAGCATTTTATTAAGGAGGTGGAGGGAGGCTGGCGCATATCTCTTCCCATGGGGCCGATAAAGACCACCTGCTTCGCAACCCTGTTGGAGCCCGTTCTCCAGCTCCGTCCACTCTGGTGTCCTCGAACACTGATATTTGTGGAAGGGAAGGATCCATTGAGGCATTGAGGTATTTTGTATTACCAAGCGCTAAGAAAGGAAAGAAAATATGTGGACGTGGTTATGACAGAAGGCGAAAACTGTCTTTCATCTCTTGAATAGGACGTCTGAGAATGCACCCTTCATCATGAATACATTTACGTTCCTCCTACGATAACAGAAACCACTGAGACAATCATGCACTGTGTTACCGCATGTGCCCACATAGATATGAAATAAAATTTGTTTAAATTTAAACTTCTCAACGCTACATTATGGGTTGGTGCTTGGCAGGCCGCCTCTCTTCTTGAGAGTAACGTGTGAATCGTGGTTACCAATTTATGTGGAATCACTCAAATAAATCCGAAAGTGGTGGTTGGATTACTCGTTCAAATTCGATTTTTTTCGGGTTTATGATTCAAACAACAATGTTTGGGAATTGTAAAGGGAGTAGGCTAGAGTCTTTTTATATTATTATTATCTATTGATTTTAAAGATTAATCAACCACACCAATAAAATTATCAGTTGGATACTTCATGCAATATCTAGTTTCGAGGCCTTTGTTTTAATTGTTAGTCAGCCACGTGATATTGAATATCGATACTCCTTAATGAGTTTTTAGGCGAGTTGCCAATGGAACGTTTACTTTTAATTACAAATTCAAGTCTATGATTTTTTTAAACCTATCATTCCTTTTCGAATATGTCATAATTGAAAATGCTTATTATTTTTCCCTATAAACATATTATTCATTGAGATTTTTTTTTAATAAGGGTAAGAATTTTATCTTACTATTTTATTAATTTTATTTTATAAATCAGTTGAATTAATTTTATTTTTTAACAATAAGTTTAAAATTTAATAATTTGTATTTTTCATTTAAATATTTGTTCTATAATTTAAATTCAAACTTTATAAAACCATGTTGCATCACAATTAAAAAACTAAAACAAAAACGAATTAAAAAAAATAAAAACCAATAATTTTATTAATTAATTAATATTAAATTAATAAAATTAACTAATTAATAAATATATTAAGAATTATTTTGTAAAATATTTTAATTATATTAATAGAACTCAAATTGTAAATTTATTAATATATTTAAAAAATTAAAAAATTTAAAGAAAACACAAAAAAAACTTATAACATGGATATTTAAACTTGAAGAGTCACAAAATTTATTTATCCTTTTAAGTAGTTAATTTTTCTCTTTTAATTTAAGTTCTTAATACTTTTAATTAAATAAAAAATTATATACAAACCATTTAATTTTATAAAATGCAAATTAGTTATTTGATTTTCATGTATGTCATGTGAATTGAATTGTTCGAATATCATATTGGCTTGTGTATATATAAATTCAAAATTTAATGTTATCATACATTTAGTTTGTTTTATGAGTTGTTTTTACTATATATAAATTCAATGAAACTCATATAACGTGTGGTTATAAATATTATTATATATCCTTAAAATGAATACACATATTTTGTAATTAGTGTTGAGATTATTCATTTAAATCAGTAGTGGAAGCCCCACATGTTAATTATGGTTGATTATTATTGACATTGTCAACTATAGTGAGCATGAGTGTTATAGTAAATAATAGTCAACATGAGTATATGGTGAACTATAACAGGTGACTTGTTGATAACCATAATGAACTATATTGAACTACAATTGATAGCCATTGTTGACTATGGACGCCTATAGTGAATGTTAATGGAAAGCCACACTAAAACCTTTGTTGAGCATCAACAACCACTATTTAAATGGTAATGATAATGAAATTATGGTCAACTATAGATACACCATAGTCAAAATATGGTAAACCATAGTCAAACCATATTCAACTCATGGTTAGCAATAGTCAACCATGTTGAACTATGGTTGACAATAGACAAACCTTGGTTAAATGATGGTGAGTCATATAAAAACCATATTCAACCACAGTCAATCATGATCAACCATAATCAACCATAGTGAAACCATGGCCAAACATAGCCATACAATTGTTAACCATAACCATTCATAGTCACAATGTTGTTAGCAATGTTTTGAATTTTGTTAACTATAAGACATAAACCCAAGGGTCCACTACATTCATCAAAAAATCAATTGAATCTATCAAACCCTCGAAGAGTCTCAATGCACATATTCAAGTCACGCTAGGGATTAATATTAATCCTAGGATTTGATATTAACTTAGGGTTTAATGTTATTCCCTTAGGTTTATAATCTCTTTCGTTTTTAATATTAATCTAATGGGTTCATTAATCCCATGGTTTTATAATATTGATCCTAGGATTTCTAATATTTATCATAGGGTTTATATTCCTTGGGATTAATATTAACCATAGTGTTTATAATATTAACCTTAAGGTTTAATATTAATCCCTTGCATTTATAATACCTTAGGATTATTATAATAATTCATTGGGTTTATTAATATTAAGGTTTATATGCCTATGGTTTAATATTAATGTTAGGTTTCATTCCCTTGCATTTATAATACCTTAGGATTATTATAATAATTCCTTGGGTTTATTAATATTAAGGTTTATACGCCTATGGTTTAATATTAATGCTAGGTTTCATTGTTATTCCCTTGGGTTTATAATCCCTACTGTTTTTAATATTAATCCTTTCGATTTATAATATTACTCCTAATGTTTATATTATTAATGTTAGGGTTTAATGTTTATTTTAGGGTTTATAATATTCATCTTAGGGTTCCTATCATTTAGTCTTATAATATTAATCCTTTGGGTTTGTGTTAAATACTTTCTCAATATGGAAATCAATCATGGTCAACCATGGTAAACGATGGTCAAACATGACGAACATTGGCAAAAATGGTCGACCATGGTCATATATTGTCAACCAAGGTACAAGATACTAATACCTTGGGTTTTTAATATTAATCCCTTGGGTTTAATATTATTTCCTTGGGTTTATAATCCTTTGGGTGTTTAATATCAATCCCTTGGGCTTATAATATGAGTGCCCTCGGTTTATTAATCCAAGGGTCCATATTCCTACGATAAAATATCATTCTTTAGGTTTATAATATCAATCTTAGGGTCTAATATAGTTTTCTTTGGTTTATAGTCATGTCCAACCATGGTCTACAATGGACAAACATCACGTTGTGCAAAGGTTGTCTCGATATTAAAATAAACCATGGTCAACCATCATCAACCATAGTCAATCATGGTCCATTGTCACATTGTGACAAAGATTGTCTTAATATGAAAATCAATCATGGTTAACCATGGTGAACCATGGTCCAACATCTTATTGTGACAAATATTGTCCCAATATCTAAATCAATCATGGTCAACCATGCTTATTTTAGTCATTATAATATTTATCAGAGGGTTTATATACCTTGGTTTATAATATTTATCTTAGTGTGTATCATAGGATTTTCTCAATATGGAAATCAATCATGGTCATTGATGATCCAATGTCGCGTTGTGACAAATATTGTCTGAATATAAAAATCAACAATGGTAAACCATGGTAAAACATAGTCCAACATCGCATTATGACAAAGATTATCTCGACATGAAAATCAATCATGGTCAACCATGGTCAAATGTCACATTGTGACAAGGATTGTCTCAATATAAAAATTAGCCATGATTAACCATGTTTATTTTAGTATTATAATATTTACCTTAGGTTTCATATACCTTGGTTTTATAAAATTAATATTTTTCACATTGTGACAAACATTGTCTCAATATGAAAATTAGGCATTGTCAATCATGGTCAATCATGGTAAACCATGGTCCAATGTCACATTGTGACAAATATTCTTTCAATATCACAATATATCATGGTCGACCATGGTCAACCATTGTCCAATGTTGTATTTTGACAAATATTGTCTCAATATGAAAATCTATTGGTTAGTCAACCATTGTCAATAATAATGGTCCAACCATGATCCAACATCACATTATGAAAAATATTATCTCAATATAAAAGTCAAGCTTGGTTAACCATCGTACACCATGGTACAACATTGCATTATGTCAAATATTGTCTCAATATGAAAATAAATCATGGTCAACCATGGTCCACCATGGTCCAATGTCACATTATAACAAAGATTGTCTCAATATGGAAATAAACCATGTTCCACCGTCATCAATCATCGCTAACCATGGAAATCATGGTCAAATGTGGTCAATAATCATGGTCACATTGTGAAAAAGATTGTCTCTTGCTCCAATGTCACATTGTGACAATCATGTTCATCAATGTTCAACCATGGTCCAACATCCCATTGTGACAAAGATTCTCTCAATATGAAAATCAACCACGGTCAACCATGGTCCAACATCACATTGTGACAAAGATTGTCTCCATATGAAAATTAACCATGGTCAACCATGGTCCAACATTGGATTGTAAGAAAGATTGTGTCAATATGAAAATAAATCATGGCAAACAATGATCAACCATGTTTATTTTAGGGTTTATAATATTTTTCTTAGGGTTTATGTACCTTAGGTTTATAATATTAATCCATTGGGTTTAATATTATTCCCTTTGGTTTATAACCCCTTGGGTTTTTAGTAGTGATCCCTTGGGTTTATAATATGAAAGTCTTGGGTCTATTAATTTAAGGGTTCATAAATATTTATAATATTAATCCTAGGGTTTAATATAAATATCATGGGTATAAAATCAGTCAACCATGGTCCAACATCGCATTGTTTGAAAGGTTGTCTCAATATCCAAATAATTCATGATCAACAATAGTCCATCGCAACATTGTGACAAAGATTGTGTCAATATGAAAATCATTTGTGGTCAACCATCGCCAATCATGTTTAATTTTGGGTTTATAATATTTATGTTGGGATTTATATACCTTTGGTTATAATAGGTTTTTCTCAATATGAAAATCAATCATGGTCAACCATGGTCTACCATGTTCCAATGTCACATTGCAATAAATATTGTCTCAATATGAAATTCAACCATGATCAACCATGGTCCAATATGTTTATAATATTTATATTAGTGTTTATAAACCTTATTTATATTACTTAAATGAACAATTATTTTAAGTTACAAATAAGAAGACCTCCTTGGTATATATAAGAGTCTAAGGGGTCACAATATAATCAGAGCCTACATAACAATAATAATGTAAGGATAAAACAATAACAATAGTGGGCTTCTATGGGGCACAATAATAACAATAAGGTGAATACAATATTATTATTGGGACCTAACGTTCCAAATGAGTAGGTGTGTGAATTGGGACCTTGATCGACTAGTTTCTTTTTTGTTGCTATTGGAACACTATTCTTCTTGTCTTAAAATTTCTTTGCTACCCACGAGTATCCATAGCCTCGATAAATATATCTACACACCATACATACATATCCCCATTACCATTGAACTTCTGTAGCCTTGATGGTTTTACTTGTACTTCCCACATTAAAAGTTATTTCAAATCTCTTGCATTTCCACCCTTTAGATTTAGTTTATTGAGAATTGCAATTTGAAAATTGGGTGAAGAGAGCAGGGTGGTATGAGGGATGTTTTTGTTCTAAAGAAATAGATGTAATACTTCATAGATTTCACATTATAATATTTCTCTGCATATATTGATGTAGATTAATTATTATAATGTGGTTGGATAAGGATGGTATTCAAAGAAAAAGACTAGAGTAGACTTTTTCCTCCATAAAAGTTGAACTTTAATTCTTTTGACATATATCCTAGTGCCCCCCATAGTTCTTCGATAATTTAAGAGAAAGGAAAATTAATAAAATGATTTTAAAATAAATGAAATACCATTATAGTGAAAGATTAGGGATTCCCATGGCTGCCAATTAGTATTTCTTTGAAAATATTCCCCACATATATTTTGAAAACATCAGGAAATCCAAATCTAAATGAAAAGAAAAAGTGAATTCAAACAATTGTACAAGGTGTTAACATCATATTATGGAAATTAAGTCCAGTAAAAATAATTAAGGAAAGGAAAAAAAATTCAAAAGAAAATAAAGGTAATAACTGATGAACAAAACAAACTCCAACAAAATAAAAATGTAAATTGAAATATTAACATAATGAAATGTTTATTACTAATTCCATATCAGTATGTCTTTATTAGTGTGTTAAGATTATGATGAATTTTCTTTGCATGCTTTTTATTGATGAAGTTTTATTTCAGAAATTAAGATCATAAAACACAATTATGATTAGAAATAATAATATAAGTGTCTCATCAAAATATTGCACATTTTAAGTTTTCTTGTTTCATTATCAAACTGTTAACATTAAAAATTTACTAAATGAGTCTTAGTAATTAAGAATAAAACAACTATGATTTAAAATAAATATTTAATGAAGTGAAATATAAGCAAGATGATAAATGCAAGGGAGAGGAATTTTTTTATAATGTATTTCTTGATGATCCCTCGCCTCCAACACAAAAGTATTCTTAACTTATTGATTCAAACAAGATCGGCTGCGTAGCAGCTAGTCCCTGCAAAGTGGATCGATTGAATTTTTTGTTAGAAGCGCCAGTGGGGCAGCTTCTGCTTCTAAAATACCATTCAAAATGAAAAATGCTATGACAGCCTACAGTAGCAGTCATTGCTTCGGTCGTTTCTGATCTTTCTCTTTTTACTTCAGTAGCAGAGGTTTCAACATTCGTTGATCCAGCGCCAGCCAATAGATTGGGTTGACTCAGCAGCAGCTACGCCGTCCAAGAATAATTGACTTAAGCTTGTGTTATATATGAGTCACCTGTTGAGCATCATACGCCATTCATAGCAGCCCATAAGCTCTAGCCAGAGCCACTCATAGCCTATCATAGACAGAAATGCTTATAGTCGGTTCTCATTGCCGCTAGTCATTGACAATCTCATTATAGAAATGGACGGGGACCTCAACTAACAACTGCTGATCCAACTTGCTCCTTGCCGAAAGAAAGTAAGTATATTACTTATGGTATAACAAGAACTAGGGACGTGAAAACCGATAGGACACAGTATCACCTACCTGCCTTCTCTATTGCAGCCCGCTTGAGCCTAGAGCTGCCCTGTACCAGTCCGCCTTAGGCACAGTAAGTAAAGTACCCCAACTCCACATCCACTAAAGCCATGTACACCAAGGCCACCCCCAGTAAGTGTAAGGAACCTGCCGAGTACACCTGTAAGTCCAGTAAGTCATCCAACTAGTTAAAGAATCACTTCTAGCATCTGTAAGGATAATCAGCTCTATTTTTTTATTTCCTGCATTAACCACAAGGCAAATACCGAGCCACAGATAAATTTTCTGAACATTGCACGGATTCAGCACCAAAGGCTGGACCAGAATGATTTGCTATAATTATTAATGATGTTTTTGTTAGTCAGATTCTTGTCTGCGAGTTCCCAAGCAATCTAGTGCAATTTCTATCGTTCTCATGTCACGATCTTCTTGAATTCATGTCCTACGTTCTCTCATACCATTCTCTGTAACCGTACAACTTCGTAATCATACCAATTCTCTGTAAACGTATAATTTCTGACTTCACGCTTCATTTATATTTCTAAACGTTTTTAACTTACCATGGTTGGATTCGGAAGCAAAGCACAAGAGCAAGTTATGCATGCACAAACTTGACATGCATATGAATATACTAGTCAGAATTATTGAAGTGGAGACTTTAAGACGTTAAGTGGAAATTTTAAATAATGGAGATTTTAACACGTGGATATCTTGAAGTGGAGACTTTAAGAATTTTTAAGAAGAAAGCTATATATGATTTAACCGGATCATTTCAAGATGTACACGCAACGGCCGGATTGTTGACAAATGAATTAGCGAGAATTATGAGGTCTAATGTTATCGATAATTATACATAAAGCTTCAAAAGATAATTTCAAGGTTTAAGTAAAATGGTGCAGCCAAATTATTCGTGGGAGGACTATATTCGACATAGGATGAATACAAAATTCGATGTAGTCTCTAGACGGTGGATACGAGTTGAAGCTTACTGCTGCCTGTATAACTGTCTACTTGGATTTTTTTATCGAAACATTTAGATGTTTTTGGGTGAAATTATAGCGTGGATTTCAATACATTTAGTGCTATAAATAAAAAACATTTATTAATTTATTTTCAGAATGGAATCATATCACCGGAAAATATACGGCAGAATTAAACTATAGTGCGCGTGTATATATCAAGATTACCAAAGATTATATATACATGTTTATATAGCTATCGCTCTATGACAAAGGATTAAAACTATTATGACTAATGTTATGCCTTGCATGCAAGCCACGTGCTACACTTGATACACACCAGGAAGGCGATTACATGCTAGCCCGTAAGTGAGATTTTCAATCGACACAGAATTCGGATTGCGTTATGGACTGTTGTAGGAAGAAACAGACGTGCTCATACAACAAAATTGCTAAGATTGCCCTGTATATCATGGTGTACCTTCGGCATGTGTAAAGTAAAGCATCGTCTATCAACTCAATGATCTTCTAGCTCTCAGTGATCTTCTGGCAAACATAGTTCAAGAACTGTTGGAAATTTTTGTATTTTATGCAGGGTCAGTGACCTTAATTTTCATCGAACCAGGTTGAGATCAGGATTGAATTAGACCTCACGAAGGCATAATGGGGGAGTCTAGATATGAGATAATTCAGACTGCGTGCCGAGTTTAGGCGAAGCTACATAGAGCAATTCCGAGGAGAAATACGTCCATGGACACTGGTTATGCCGAGATAGAGATGCGAAAGGGGTTTCTTCATACCAACATTTTATTCCATATCCCTTCAATTTGTAGTCTGTATCATCAGAAGCTACTCTTTCAGGTGCCATCTGGTGGTATGTTTTTGTAACAGAAGGCGTAGCTTGCCTTGTCTTCAAGTTGGAAACCAGCAAAGGCCAAACTATTTGCCCATGGAGGTAGGCAGATTTCTAATATTAGTTTCGACACCCGTGTAGAAACCACCATATATGAATTATTCTTTCAAGCAGTTTTTTGCAATTTGATGGATTTTCTGAATTCATATATTCTGGTAGGTTTGCAAAATAGTCGAGCGCCAATGGTGATATCATTGGGGCTACAGATTTCTCCTTGGATGTTGTTACAATTGTTGGGGGTCTCGTGCTGTGTCTCGGTTGTTAATTTGTCCTCAAGCAGCAATTACGGCAGTGAGTCCTCCGTTGAAGTCTTCGATTTGAGCGTGATCTGTTGAAGGAGGATTGCTGCCCCTAGCGAAGGAGGCCACTAGTATGAAGATCAAATAGAAATAGCCCTAGAAGAGGTTCATGACAGACTGAATCTAACTCACATTGCTCTGTGTAATTTATGAAGAATAGTTACTGTGTCTTTTCTTTAATAGGTTTTGTTCGCATCCCCTTCCATGTATAAATTTACATCCAAATCTTAAAATCTTGACAAAGTTTCTTATCTGTTAGTCATGTATATTTAAATCATGAAAATATTCATGTTTTTATCTGGTTATGTTTGACGTTAAACTTTTAAACCCTGACTGTTACTATGGTGCAACTTTTTGTGGTTAGTCTCAGGTGTTGATGAGATTACCAGCTTTGTTTTGGGGGCTGACATTGACTGAAAATGTAGATTGTATAACAGGGCCTTTCCTAGAGGAAAACCTTATTGTGACAGGGCTTCAAAGTTTCATAAATATGGTCAGTTGTAAGACTTTGCATTTGTTTGTTCTGTTCATTTCTGATGGTTCTACCTAATATATTGACATTGCATGAGTCATGTAAATTGTTGGACTGCTAATCATAAATGCGTCCTTTTTACTATTGTTGTTTTCAAATGACTAAATCATCATTTTCCTTGATTTTAATTTCAAAGGATATTGAGTGTCTGCAACTGGAATTAGGGCACTCTATTTGCTTCTGTTGTTTGCACCATCCATAGTAATTGGGACAGTTGCAAAGGAAGCAAACATACAAATTCGCTCTCTTTGGTTGGGTCTCCTTTTAAGAACAGTTGAGCATGCAGGCATGTAATGTTTGACCCTATGTAGTATGTTTCTCCTTTAGTGAAAAAATTTCTATTGCTTGCTTAGGGTTCTATTATATGTTTGTCGATTTTCTTACTAGTTTGTAGATCTTTAAATCAAGGGTTCTTTTGGTTGATATACTTTGACATCAAGAGATATTTGTAGTTTATCACCGATAATATTTTAACCACACTGTGTTAGGCCTTCATTATGCAACAAGAAAAATGAAGAGATGGAATTTATTTTGATTTAGTCATGCTATAGTATGACTGTTCTCAGGCATTTAATACTGTAGGCTATTTTTTTGTAATTTGTTTGTTATTATAAAGTTTAGAAAGGGAATATAGGCATGGTTGTGACAAAGAGCGCAAAGAAAATCGTGGAGAGGCCATGCAAATTTAACATTATTAGCTGCGCAATATGGAATGCAAGGGTAGTTCCTCGAGATTTCTACCGCAGGTAATTACTTGAAGCAATACATAAATCAATTAGACCATCAACAATAGCTACTATAATTTGATTATTGATCTAGAAATAGTTCACATAGTTCACATATGCATGAAACATATACAGATTTATGTGCTAATTCTCGGACCTTCCTTTCTTGACTGTGGCAGCAAAGCATTTCAGCTCAGTAGAAGTTCTTTGGCTTTCGCCTTCTCCAGAACATTCTGGGTTGGGTTCAATGCTGCTGCTGCTTCATCCTACCACTGGTGATCAACCTGCCTCATGACCCCCTGCAAACTTCTAAAGTCCCACATATGGCCAAGCCAAACAACTCATTTTAAGGCAGGCAAGTAAAGTCGGTTGCTCTCATGCAAATTACAATTTTGACACGGCACGGCAAGGATTGTTGGACACGGCAGGGCAGCCATGGTTTGACATAGCACAGATGATATGCCATAAGTTTTGTTAACATTAAATGTTGGAGATTAATGCTAAGGAAAACATAGCATTAGTTCATGAAGCTGTCAAATTATTCTATTCACTTGCACTTCTTCCAATTTTTTCCTAACTTTTGAGCCTGTATACTTTGTTTTGAGGCCAAATAAGATGAAGATTTCGTTGATTGGTTAAAAGCATAAGAAAATATAAAATATCGTATTGGTTGATGTGTCATTTCAAGAAACTTTGTTTTAAGTTAAAATACGTTTGTTGATTATCGTGTCAAAGTAATGTTATCGACCCAAATCGATTACTATAGTCCCTGCCAGCCCAGAAGGCGTAGGGACTAATAACAATCACAAAAATAAATCGATATACCACTCAACTTGATCTAATTTAACTTGAAAGATTTAAATAACTAATATCAAAATTCTAGTGAAACCATTCATTCTTCTTATTACCTACAAGGATATGTACCTAAATATTAGGAAAATAAATGTGTGTAATACCAAAAATGGGAAAATTTATCTATGCACGTTTATATTAAAAATATAAAAAAGTATAAGACATTTAAAGAAATATTTAAACTAAATAGAATTTTGAACTAGGAACCTATCGTATCACGGTATGTACAATGGAAGAAATTAGAAGAGGAACATGGTATACTGCAATTTAGTTCAAAAAAGTTATCAAAATCATGCGAACCTAAAATAACATTGGTCGAAACTAACATTCTTAAACATCTTGGCCAGTATCATTCTTTCTATATGTTCATCTTCATTTAATTTATTAAAGCTATAATTAACAAGGGAGCCACTGTGGTGGCGGTAGTCCCTGTTGCGGTCTGCAGAGAAAACACAATATATATAAATGTTCGTAGATATTATCAATATTTCTATTATATGTCTCGGATTAGGAATAGCAGCACAATCTCGGGTGCAAAACTTGAGGTTAAATGTTCATAAATGTTAGCAAACACAAAATGAGAGAAACCAAAACTTTTTATAATCCATGATTTTAAAATGTGTGTCATACCCCATTGTTTCTTCAAAATCGCATGCCTAGTAATTAAAGGCACATGTAGACCCCACACGGCATACCACAGCTAAACCTATCACCAAGTTCGAAGTCGGATTCCATTTCCCCACTAGTAAACCTAACCTGTCACATTGTTCAAAGTTGGATTTTATCATTTTCTCTTACAATAGCATGTCTTTTCCATGAGTAAACCTTTGTCAAAACACAATATTACAACTTTGTATGTGAAATCTCTGCATGCACTCCAAGTGTCCTTTGCAAAGCTACAGCTCTACATCCATTACAGGTTTTGCATATTCCGTCACTTATACTGGTAAGTACTGCAAGACCACTATCCGCTTTGCACAATCCTGGAACAGTGAAAGTAGGACAAGTAGGGCAGCCCGGTAAAATTTTATTGCACTTTTCTTGACTGCTCTTATCCTTTACAAAAGAATTATGCAAGCTTCCAACATATTGGTATTGTAATTCTCTTCATTAGTAATTATATAGAGATATGTGTGATTAATAACATAAATTTGTTTGATTTTGTTTCATTTATATTCAGTGGCTCTATCTCTACAAAATACAAAAGCAGTAATGATTTGGTCGCATTTGTTGTTCTGCTAAAATATTTATATAGTGTTTCACCGCCGGATACCAACGCAGTTTGCATCACAATAGGCGGAGGAACGTTTTGGGTATTGTTTGTTGAAATGAGCTTTTGCGACCTTACAAGAGTTGTATTTTTTCGTGCGGCATTGCACTCCATAGGCGGTTGAACTCATCTTGTGGATACCTGCTTAATTCAGATGCAAAAATGTTCAGAATACTGACAAAAGAGTTATCACAGATTGACAACTGTAGTCCATCAAAAATTGGGGTTACTTTCTTCGTGTGTGAGTTTTAGATTACCAGAGTTTTCTAATATTTAAAAGAAGGCGTTTTTTTCTACTGAGCAAGAGAGTTTTAGATTATCAGAGAGAAACATATAAACTGTAAACAATTCCCTGATCAATGAAAGAAACGTCTAACAAAAAGAACCCAGAATACCCTTTCATTGAAAAATGAGTAAATAATACTCTACAAGTAAATGACCAGAGCCAACAAGATCATAGATTTCCACATTTAATTTTCAAAAGTAGGCCATTGAACCAAAGACAATTTGCAATTCAAATTCACCTGTTAACAGTAACTTGGAAGAAACCTCTTAGAAACCAAATGTTAACAAGTTTATAAATCTGAATAAATAGGTCTAATTAAGAAATAGTGGCAAAGCTACTGCCAACAAAATATATATGCAATACAATGAAATGTTTAGGAACACATTTATATATAAAACTTGTATAGTAAACCAAAAGATAATTTATGGATAGCCACCACATTTCAACAAGTTTATATACCTGCATAAATATGTCTAATTAAGAAATAGCTACCAACAAAATATATATGCAATACAATGAAATGTTCAGGACCAACATAGTTAAAAAAAACCCATAGTATAAATTGTATTGGTAAATCCAAGTTGACAAACAAATCTTCAAGGTAACCTTGAGAGTTTCAATACAACAGAATAGTTAAAAAGAACATGATTAAAAAAACCCATAATATAAATTGTATTGGTAAATCCAAGTTGACAAAAAGTTTCAATACAGAAGAATAGTTAAAAAGAAAGAGTTTCAATACAGCAGAATAGTTAACAAAAACATGATTAATTTGACTAAAGTGGACACAAGCCAAAATACCTGGAACCTGGAACCGACTAGGGTAATTTTCCATGTAAAGAATATGTCTACTATTACAAGAAATTGAACGGTCAAAACCCTGGAACCGAGTATGGTAATTTTAATTTTCTGTGAAAGGAATATGGCTACTAAGTACAAGAAATTTAAGGATAAAAACCTTAGGAACAGACTATGGTAATTTTGCATGTAAGGAATATTGCTAGTAATAACAAGAAATTTAAGGGTCAAAGCCCCAACCCAGTTCCAGGAAAGTCTGGAAGTTCAAAAAGGAAAGAAAGAAAGAAACCAAACAAACTCCTATAGGAAAGAAAGAATCCAAACGCACTTTTTCCAAGCACAAAATTATAATAGCAGTAGTTTTGGCATGGATGTTAATATAGAGCTATACTGGAAATCTGATTTACAAGAGTGAAATCAAATAGCGTCTTTGCTACTGTGTGTCGGATTTTATAAATATTCTGGATCTGTAATAGAAATAAGAATGCCCAATTGACAAAGCTTTCTTAATTAGTGATAATTGAATTTGTAATGCTGAGAAAATTTATAAATATTCTGGAATTTGTAATAGAAATAAAGATGTCCAATTGAAAAAGCTTTCTAATTCGTGATAGTTGAATTTGTAATACTAAGAAAATTCAACTACTAACTATTTTCCTTCATTGCCTGCAGTATGAGAATCGCTGGCTTCCTTTGCTAGGCGGGGCCAAAGTTGAGATCACATTGGTTCCTCCTTTTGACTGTGAATGGGTGTGGCATTGCCACAGGCTTAATCCGCTGCACCATGCAAAGGAATGTGAACGTTTACATGGAAAAGTATTAGTTACTAATGTTGTGCCCCCCCTACTGAGAGGAACTCTGCCTGAATATGACAGCTAAACTGTGCGAAGATGCATATCCATTGGAGGGCAGCCCCGAGGACTGGCTCCAAACAGTGAATTCTGTAAACTTTTATGGGATAGTAGAATTGCCCCAAAAAAATTCTTCGCTCTCTATCTGGAAACTAGGGTGGGAATGTATCTTTGCCAATGAGGATAGTCATGACTCATGATTCTGCATTCTGTAGGATTTAGCAGGAAGAGGTATGTAATCAGCCCCATGCTAAAGGCTGTCTCCTATTCAGGAATGCCAAGATTCTTTATGCTTTAGCCTATTCTGATTTGAATTCCGCTTTATTTGTGTAGAGGAAAAATTATTTTCCTCCATCCCTTTCATATGCTCTTCCATGGTTCAGCCCTTTGTGACATTCTCAGTTTAATACTAGTATTTTTTTTAAGGGGAAAAACACTAATGGACTCAAATTATGTAGAACAAAAGAAAAGGGTTATGTCAAGTCTCCGTCGAGGAATGAGGAAAAAGGAAAACAAGACAATAAACTAAAAATTTAGGTGCAAAATTGTTGAAAATATTAAAAAATAGGATTTTTTTAGTTAATAAACCAAATGTGCCCCCTCTAATATAATCTCTAATACAATACGTGTTATACAATAAGTCACAAGTTACAACCTCGGCAGTCTTAAAATAACTGCTTCAAAAATTAAACTGCAAGTTACAACCTTGGCAGTCTCAAAATAACTGCTTCAAAAATTACAGACTGTAAAAATGGCAGACTCTAACTGTTTTATGTTTTGGTTTTCTTTAGTTAAAAGCTGGCTATATAATTTTGCTTAAGATTGTGATTTTTCATTATTTAAAATGTATTTTGTATGTATAAATAAATTCAACGCTCTGAAAAACTCTTTCACCACTCAGCTTGTGCAGAGTACACCACTCAAACTTGAGATGACAACCAATTTCCGCCAGATTTCAGACAAATTTTGCTAAAAATATATAACGCGGAAAAAAGCCAAAATGTAGAAAACGCCAGATTTCAGACAAATT
>APFE030346109.1:261722-271786 GCA_000404065.3 Pinus taeda | reverse complement strand
TATATATAAATGTTCATAGATATTATCAATATTTCTGTTATATGTCTCGGATCAGGAATAGCAACACAATCTGCGGTTAAATGTTCATAAATGTTATCAAACACAAAATGAGAGAAACCAAAACTTTTTATAATCCACGATTTTAAAATGTGTGTCATATGCCATTGTTTCTTCAAAATCGCATGCCTAGTAACTAAAGGCACATGCAGACCTCACGTGGCATACCATTGCTAAACCTATCGCCAAGTTTGAAATCGGATTCCATTTCCCCACTAGTAAACCTAACCTGTCACATTGTTCAAAGTTGGATTCTATCATTTTCTTTTACAATAGCATGTCTTTTCCATGAGTAAACCTTTGTCAATACACAATATTATGACTTTGTATGTGAAATCTCTGCATGCACTCCAAGTGTCCTTTGTAAAGCTACAACTCTACATCCATTACAGGTTTTGCATATTCGGTCACTTGTACTGGTAAGTACTGCAAGACCACTATCCGCTTTGCACAATCCTGGAACAGTGAAACTAGGACAAGTAGGGCAGCCCAGTAAAATTTTATTGCACTTTTCTTGACTGCTCTTATCCTTTACAAAAGAATTATGCAAGCTTCCAACATATTGGTATTGTAATTCTCTTCATTAGTAATTATATAGAGATATGTGTGATTAATAACATAAATTTGTTTGATCTTGTTTCATTTATATTCAGTGGCTCTATCTCTACAAAATACAAAAGCAGTAATGATTTGGTCGCATTTGCTGTTCTCCTAAAATATTTATATAGTGTTTCACCGTGGGATACCAACGCAGTTTGCATCACAAGCGGAGGAACGTCTTGGGTATTGTTTGTTGAAATGAGCTTTTGCGACCTTACAACAGTTGTATTTTCTTGTGCGGGCATTGCACTCCATAGGTGGTCGAACTCATCTTGTGGATACCTGCTTAATTCAGATGCAAAAATGTTCAGAATACCGACAAAAGAGTTATCACAAATTGACAACGGTAGTCCATCAAAAATTGGGGTTACTTTCTTCGTGTGTGAGTTTTAGATTACCGGAGTTTTCTAATATTTAAAAGAAGGTGTTTTTTCTACTGAGCAAGAGAGTTTTAGATTACCGGAGAGAAACATATAAACTGTAAACAATTCCCAGACACGTCCAACAAAAAGAACCCAGAATACCCTTTCATTGAAAAATGAGTAAATAATCCTCTACAAGTAAATGACGAGAGCCAGCAAGATCATAGATTTCCACATTTAATTTTCAAAAGTAGGCCATTGAACCAAAGACAAAATTTGCAATTCAAATTCACCTGTTAACAGTAACTTGGAAGAAACCTCTTAGAAACTAAATGTTAACAAGTTTATAAATCTGAATAAATAGGTCTAATTAAGAAATAGCGGCAAAGCTACTGCCAACAAAATATATATTCAATACAATGAAATGTTTAGGAACACATTTATATATAAAACTTGTATAGTAAACCAAAAGATAATTTATGGATAGCCACCACATTTCAACAAGTTTATATACCTGCATAAATATGTCTAATTAAGAAATAGCTGCCAACAAAATATATATGTAATACAATGAAATGTTCAGGAACAACATAGTTAAAAAAAAACCATAGTATAAATTGTATTGGTAAATCCAAGTTGACAAACAAATCTTCAAGGTAATCTTGAGAGTTTCAATACAACAGAATAGTTAAAAAGAACATGATTAAAAAAACCCATAATATAAATTGTATTGGTAAATCCAAGTGGACAAAAAGTTTCAATACAGAAGAATAGTTAAAAAGAAAGAGTTTCAATACAGCAGAATAGTTAACAAAAACATGATTAATATGACTAAAGCAGACACAAGCCAAAATACCTGGAACTTGGAACCGACTAGGGTAATTTTCCATGTAAAGAATATGGCTACTATTACAAGAAATTGAACAGTCAAAACACTGGAACCGAGTATGGTCAAAACAATGGAACCAAGTATGGTAATTTTAATTACTAAGTACAAGAAATTTAAGGGTCAAAACTTTGGAACCGACTATGGTAATTTTGCATGTAAGGAATATTGCTAGTAATAACAAGAAATTTAAGGGTCAAAGCCCCAACCTAGTTCCAGGGAAGTCTGGAAGTTCAAAAAGGAAAAAAAGAAAGAAGCCAAACAGACTTCAAGAAAGAAAGAAAATGTCCAAAAGCACTTTTTCCAAGCACAAAATTATAATAGCAACAGTTTTGGCATGGATGCTAATATAGAGCTATACCAATGACCCATTGGTAGGGCATATAATAGAATCAACAAATGAACTTACCTTAGGTATAAATAATGTGATGTAGAATATTGGGAATGTTCTTTTATAACAGGCCGCAACTTAAAAAAAAAACAGTTTTGGCATGGATGTTAATATAGAGCTATACCAATGACCCATTGGTAGGTCATATAATAGAATCAACAAATGAACTTACCTTAGGTATAAATAATGTGATGTAGAATATTGGGAATTTTCTTTTATAACAGGCCGCAACTTAAAAAAAAAAACCAATTTCTCGTTGAAAGGGATACAAATTTGGCAAACTAATAAAACAGGGTAAGTGGACGCTGTAAAAACCTTACCTGAGTTGCTATTCAGGAGAAGCTCAATCCTCCTAACCCTGTGAGCGAAATTATGCTGGGAGAGCTTTAGAAAAACTCACTGATGGTTAATTTGGAATTCCGATGTAATTCCTTACCAAGAGCAGGGACTTGTGTGTTCACCTTCTTTGCCATGTCTCGGCTGAGCAAAAATGTATAGATGCCTGGAAAACCTGTTGATTTTGAAAAATGTAATAAACTGTTCCATACTCATTAGCGACCAGAGTAAAGGGGAACAATAATAACCAAGTAAAGGGGAACAATAATAACCATTATAGACGAGCATTCCCGTGTACTTAGTTACCTGGGTTCCATGTTGAAGAACTTTGGTCGCAGAGCTACAACCTCTAGAACGCTGGGGTCTCGAATGATTCCAGTCGGAGTGAGGGAAGAGGGAAGGTCGTTACCATCGTAACTTCCACCCAAATTGACCGCCCAGATTCACCTCAGATTTCCACCGTTCGATGTTTGCGTCAACATCTGAAAGTGCAGCTTCCGACGGGTTAGGGCGACATGGACATGTCAATTAACTCCAACCTTGTGGGTTTTATAAACCATTGATAATGTACTATAAATATAAATCATGAGCTTAACTCGTTAGGGCAGCTTGACATAATAACTTGGCATATATATATATATATTCTTGAATTAAACAAGCAGACATGTATTCCCCTATGTTATAAAGTGTTGAAAACAAGTTAAAAAAATAGTCTCATTAAGCGAAAAGAGCAAGTATATAGTGGTAAATGAGAATGTTCATCAACTGTATAGTAATTTCTTTTTAAATTGAGGTGCAGGAGGTGTTACAACTGATTTTTAAAATTAATAAAAAGTTAATTTTACAGGTTTAAGTTTAATTTTAATATATTAAAATTAATAAATAATCAACTAAATTATAGAATTACATGAAATTATGAATTTATGTACATTGATCGATCACATAAGAAACTATTTATACTTTTCACTTACGGTAATTTAAGAAAGCAAATTTCAATCAACTTAATTATTATCTAAATAATTCTTGATTACAAAAATAGGTATCATAACATTAACACGGAGCTGCAGAAATGATTGGATCAGAATTGCTAAACCTCACTTCAGCTTCATCAATTTTAGCAAAATTAATAAAAAAAATTATTTTTGATGTAAAATTACATGAATTTATTTCAATCGAATTAATTACAATATAACTGATTTAATTAAAAAATGTATTGCAATGTCGTTTACATATATGGATATGGTATGGTACAGGACGCTTAGTATGGTAGGATACACGACACTGTTTTTTAATAAATTGGGATATGAGATTTTTTTTGTTTATAGTATAAGGCATCTATTTCCTTGTACTGTTTAAAATTTACATAGGTATACTCTACTTTTTCTAGTTTTCCATTTTCTATTTTAAATTAAGAAACTTGAAAACACATCTCAAGAAAAACACATGAACACATCCTCTTAATTATTAAACCCACTAAAATTAAATAAAACTAAACTAAACTTGTAAAACTAAACTTGATCACTTTTACAAATATTTTTATCATTTTTTTCGCCATATCACTTGCATTCACTGTATGTATTGTAACAGCGTGACAGAGCAAACAACTTGCGATGGCCACATCAACAAATATTGCATTTCGCGGAAACGGAACTGAAACAATTCTTCACAAATTTGTTTGCAGTGCTCTGTTGTTTTATAGGGTTCTGCCATCTCGTGAAATGAAATTTGACAACATTCTCTAGAATTATCTGGAATTCGTTTCAAATGCAAATCCAGAGATACGAAACTGATGTGCAATAGTACGATGGCATTCATCATAAAATGTATGGGTGTCAATCTGATTCAACCGACATAGAGATGCACGAGTCAATTATGGGTTGAATCATTCTCCACCTTGCTCACATCATACGTCTGCCAAACGGTTTATACATTTACAAAATGTACACTAGATTTGACGTAGAGTCCAAACCAAATTATGATTGCATCGTCTATCCTTCTCATCGAGATAATACAAAATTTGCTATGATATTTTTGTGTATACTGCGTTATATATATAGGAAATTATTTCCATGTAGAATTAATGAATTTTTTATTATTCTACTTCACCGCTCGTTGTTAAGATTCAGTTGTCGAATGCAAACATCAATGATGAAAATTTTGCAATTTCGATAATATGATATAATCTCCAGTACAACATTAGTTCCATAATATATGATAGTTATTAAATGATATTGTATCAATAAATCCATTCACCTAACAGTGAACTTATCACAAACCTCATACGGAAAGGTTTACATGGTATCCTTATTAGTCCTTGTCGTAGGCCCGGTTGGGACTATAGTAATAGGTTAGTATTAGTTGAGCTGTAATTTTTGGCCAATCAAGTATAATCAAAGTTTCTAATCGTATATTGATTTTCCTTTTTATTTAGACTCTTTTTGAGGCGGTGAGGTAAAAGCGAAAACAAAAGCATAGGTTATCATCGTTTATTTGTTCAAAAGCATAGGTTGTCATCGTTTATTTGTTTGCTACTTGTTACTGCGGGTAAATGCTACTTGCTAGTGAAAATAATGCTGACATTAATCCACGACATTAAATAGTAGTTGAGAAACATGTTATGAAAATGCTTGTATATACTATGTCTTATAAGATCTCTCATAAGTAGCGTTCCACAGGCCATAGCAACAATACATGTCATTGCCACAACACAACAACACATATCGTTGGCTAGACCACATGGCGGTTGGTTGCACAACACATGCTGCCACCACATGGCGTCTATGGCATGTACTGACCATGTTGTATGCAGGGAAGGAAAATCCAACAGATCCATATCCATAGCCTGCAGAGACGCTGAATAAATTACACAACAGATCCATATCCATAGATTGTAGAGAGGTTGAATAAATTGCACATATCACCCTAGCAGCTAAGGTGCTAAGATAAGGGCATGGCTATTAGCGAAAGACCCTTGTTTCGCTTTCGTTCTGTTCCGTTGCTCGTTCAAGGCATGGTTGTTAGCGGAAGACCCTTCTTTTGCTTCCGGAATACCCTTCTTTTGCTTATGTTTCGTTGCTCGTTCAGGGCATGGCTGGTAGCCGAAGACCCTTCTTTTGCTTCCGTTCCTCAGGGAATGGCTGGTAGCGGAAAATGGCCTCTCTTGTTTCACCTTCCTTGTAGGAAAATTGGCCTTTGAGGAGCTGTGAAGCCCTCAAAGTTAGAGGGGGACATTATTAGTGGTATGGTCTGGCATGGCCTACCCTCTGGCTTCGGCTGAAGCACAGTCATTAGTGGCATCGTGCCTTAGATATCCATTAATGACAATGAGGAAATTCTACAATGACTGATAGCACAGAGGAAGATGCATATCCTCTAAGATGACGACGGGAGTTTTTGGACAGACACCATCACAACCAATTCGAAGGAAAAGATATCGAAATTTGACAAGCAAAGCAATATATATATCTTGATTTAGCTTTGTTATTTTGTTATTATGGCACTACGCTTCCTGAGATTGGTTCTATTTTATACCATTTTCATGGATTACATTATATGGCTAGTGCTAAACATGCGTTGTACATTTACTAATTTTGCTTTTTCATATCCTCACCATTCACCTAGATATTTGAATAATGTTAAATAATATTAGTTTGACAACACTTCCAATTTAATGGTGACTGTTGAAGGTTGTTACATAGACTTAAAAAAACCATTTTATGCATTGAAAAATTCTTTCGATTTGTTTATTTTCACAGGTGAAGACATGATCTAATCTTATTTTATTTTATTTTTAGTTTTTATTTTTTTCGTTGATTTAAGTACGTAGCTTAATTAAATCATTCATTTCCATGTCGTTTTTTACTACCTTAATTCCAATTTTTTTATTTAAAACAGTAGGCTTTCTCCTTTCGCTATGATTTAGCATTTCGAAACTTAGTTTATCAATATCATCACATCGAATTAGCTTATCTACATTCTTTCTCCTTTAGCTAAACAATATAATTTTGGAATACAACATAAGATATGGTGAACAACTTGAGATGGGTTGCAATTGTTAGTATCATATTCATTTAGCTACCAATGATACCCAACCATTATAAGAGCTTGATACCCATCGGTAGAAAAGGTGAGCCTTTCCACATCAATATTGGGGAACTTAGATACCCCAATTCATTTCAAAAAATTTAGATTTTACGTAGTCATTTCTGATATATTTTCATCCAAAATTTCTAAATGTTGAACACATTGAGGTATGGAAACAGGAATCAGAAAGCAAGAATTGCTAGCTGCAAAACATTACCGAGAAAGAATAGATGGAGCTTTGCTTAAATCTCCGACTCACAAACAAATCCCGCATGAGGTTTTTAAAGGAATTATTATGATTATGATTCTCAGTTCTTGATTCAGGCTTTCAGACTCCATAACCCTTGGTTCCCCTGCTACTGTACTTGGAGCTACTCATGCACTGACATACGGAATATAAAAGTCAATGGAAAATTTTTAACCCAAGCAAGATATGCAGTGACATACTGAATATAAAATTCAATACGGAATATAAAAGTCAATGGAAAATTTTTAACCCAAGCAAGATATGCAGTGACATACCGAATATAGAATTCAATGAACCATTTTTCCATGCAGATTCAAAATCAATATTGATATTTCTATGCATATGTACTTAGTCTGTGTAGCAGTACATAAAACTTTGAAAAAGTTTGAATTTAAAACACAAAATCAAAACACAAAAGGCTGATGTATTACATGACGCAAGGTATCCATTGACGCACTAAAAACGAAATTCAACGAACTATTTTTCAGATGCGAAATGAAAATCAATATTAGTAGCTATATGCGTGATGTGTTCAATCTGATCCACAGAACTTTGGAGTAAGAGAAGAAGGGAAAAAATTTTAAGTCCAAAACACAAAATGCTAGTATATTAAGTCAGCATCACACACCAGATACTAAATTCAATGAACCATGGATATAATCAAACAAAAAAATTTTCATATTTACAAACAATTTCTTTATATTCACAGAAAACACAAACTTACTATATCTGCAACACAATTAAAAGCATACATACGTTAAAAGTAGAAATCAGAAAACGATAAACTTTAAATTCCCAAATCTCTCACAAGTATTCAAATGCAGCCTAACTAGAAAATACAAGTACACGAAAACAGCGAAAATTAGGAAAAAAAGACACAAAAAGCACACTGTTCAGAAAAGATACGAAAAACCCTAACAGAGGATGACGAAGTGAGCGTAAAAATACAGACCAAAACCATAGAAGTCCTTTTTTCCTGCTGACAAATAACTAGGGCCTCAAAAAGGTTTATTGAAGCAAATCTAGGTATGTTAACTCTGGAAAAGCCATGTAAATGCGAAGCAAAAGGCAAAAAAAAACTTACAAAGAGTGCGCCTCTCTCCCATGTAAATGCGAAGCAAAAGGCAAGAAAACACTTACAAAGAGGGCGCCTTTGCTATTTCTTTGGCCCGAAAACTCTGCTCCCGCAACTCCGCAACTCCTCCAGCCCGGAACTCTCTGCCATCCGTTTCCACTTCTTTGGCCCAAAAACTCTTCTCCCGCAACTCTGCAACACCTCCAGCCCAGAACTCTCTACCATCCTTTTCCACTGTCCGAATAAGCCATTACAGTTCTCTCAGAATCAGCGTGGGAGATATCGAGATCCAGCATGAAAGAAATTTGCGGACTCTGCCAGCCATTTTCAATCTCTGAGGCGGTGGCCATCCCGCACACTTTTTCAAACTAAGCTCACGGCGCATTTACAGTCCAAACACTCGATAAATGTAAAGTAATTTAACCGGAGAAAGAAAATGTCTGCGTTATATTAAAGGTAAAAACCCTAGGGTAAAATACCAAGCCGTTTCACCATTAGAGCTAATTGTATACAAAATAAACAAGTCTATAGCATTCTACGCATCTGCATTGAGAAATCAATACAGAATTCATCTTGATGATCAAATATTCAAAAATATTTCCGAAGTAAACGATGTTTGAAGCGCGATTACCTCTTGTTATCTGTAAACGAAATCAAAGGACTGGGTAGCAGCTACAGCAAAACGATCATATGCGATAAATGTGAAAAGAACTGCAGCAGAACGGTCGATACCTCGCGCCAAGTGTTGATGCATCGGCTCTGCATAGTGACAAATGGATAACATGCCTGAGCATACATATAAACCAGCCTACGTATAAATGGAGGCTTAAAAATTTTGCATAAAATATTTCAAAAGCTGCGATATAAATAAATTGCAAAAACTTTGATATAAAGAAATTGGCAATGGTATACAAAATGACAGAACTTTGGATAAAATGGTATTGCCACAATTCTCTTGCATCGGGCCACGTGAAGCCTACAATAAGAGGTAGAATGCTTTCAGAGTTTAAACTTTGGATAAAATTTAAGTGAACAAAATTGCTACGACTAAACTTTGGTTAAAAAACAAGAAAACATAAAAAAATGGTCAAAGGATGGATTAATAACCGGTCAAACGTTCGATTGAACGCTATAGTCCCTGCTATGTCAGAGGCAGGGACTAATAAGGAAACTACTTCGCGAATATTTATTTACAAAGTAAAAGTGCCACCAAGAAAGCATGCAGATGGTTTGAGAAATATTGTTTAAAACAAGCATCCAATGGAATATTAACATGATATAATCAGGAATTTGCAATAAATTCATGGGACCAAAAATAACATCATCATGACAAACAAGTAAAATATTTTATTTATTCTTATCTAAATATTATTATAATAAAGGGAAATTATAAGAAACTATTATGTCTATATGGATTTATCTCAATTTGGATGGCATGGGATATCTCAATTTGGATGGCATGGGATATAATGCTATCAATATTAGGATAATCATCAAAATTAAGTTTGCCCTTTGACTTTGATGACGGGTACCAATAGGCATAAGTTGATCATCCTAAACAAAGTTAAAAGGAAATTTATAAATTCTATTGACTTTCAACCATTTCTTTTTCGTTAAAATATAAACTAGCTATAATAAAATATTTAACATGAAGATTAATAGAATAATTATTGTATGATTTCAGATTGAAAAACAAATATGGATACATAAATAAATGTTTTTGAGACTATAAAAGGTCAGATGCTTCTATTTATGTTAAATTATTTCATCATCTTGAAACGAAACATATTCTATGAGATTACTTTGATTAAAAGAATCATAGAATACTTTGATTAAAAGATAATTCTTTAGTTAAAACGATTGGAACCAATTCTAGATTAACTTTTTAAGAAGAATTATTGTAGAAGAATTATTGTTGACGTGTGGACAATTAAATCTTGTTTTAAGTATTACTATTTAGTAGAAAAATGCTACTTTTAATCAAAAATTATATCTGACTTAGTCTATAAATTGCAAAGGTATCGTTC
>APFE030346109.1:238601-255080 GCA_000404065.3 Pinus taeda | reverse complement strand
TTAAAGGAACCAAAAATATCCTGTGCAAGATGACAGATGCAAAGAAAATAATAAAAGAACCTTAACACGTAATGGATCTTGAACTACACTCTGCAATCTCCCTTGACCAAATCCACCCAAATTAGGGTCATTCTCTAATGGTTGATCGACCTTGATCAGTTCGCCTTTTGAAAAAAGAAGCCCTAGTCTTGGAGGTACAGTGTCAACCACTTGCCCACCGTCTAATGTATTATTCATAGCTATCTCATATCCATCCTTTTCTTTATGTAAAATTTTTCTCACACTTCCTATTGTTGAAGCATTATAGACTGTATTGTTGCTCTTACTCCTGTCAGGATAAATTTTTCCTCTTCCTCTATTACCACCCACATATATGGGATATTTTAGGAACTGAGGTTCTTTATCAGTAGAAGGATCTAGTGAAAGGATGGGGAAAGCAAGTTCACTATATTTTCGACCGAGAACATGACCTATTACAATAATGTTTCTTTTATTGGGATGATAGTTATAAAAATAAAGATTACTTGTCTTTTGTCTACTCTAGGGGAAATACCATCCAGAGGGGCTAATTCAAACCCCTTGGGTAAAATTAGAACAGCTCCTAAACTACTTCGCCAATATTTATTTACAAAGTAAAAGTGCCACCAAGAAAGCATGGAGATGGTTTGAGAAATATTGTTTAAAACAAGCATCCAATGGAATATTAACATGATATAATCAGGAATTTGCAATAAATTCATGGGACCAAAAATAACATCATCATGACAAACAAGTAAAATATTTTATTTATTCTTAACAAGTAAAATATTTTATTTATTCTTATCTAAATATTATTATAATAAAGGGAAATTATAAGAGACTATTATGTCTATATGGATTTATCTCAATTTGGATGGCATGGGATATAATGCTATCAATATTAGGATAATCATCAAAATTAACTTTGCCCTTTGACTTTGATGACGGGTACCAATAGCCATAAGTTGATCATCCTAAACAAAGTTAAAAGGAAATTTATAAATTCTATTGATTTTCAACCATTTCTTTTTCGTAAAAAAATAAACTAGCTATAATAAAATATTTAACATGAAGATTAATAGAATAATTATTGTATGATTTCAGATTGAAAAACAAATATGGATACATAAATTAATGTTTTTGAGACTATAAAAGGTCAGATGCTTCTATTTATGTTAAATTATTTCATCATCTTGAAACGAAACATCTTCTATGAGATTACTTTGATTAAAAGAATCATAGAATACTTTGATTAAAAGATAATTCTTTAGTTAAAACGATTGGAACCAATTCTAGATGAACTTTTTAAGAAGAATTATTGTTGAGGTGTGGACAATTAAATCTTGTGATTCATATATTAGATTATTTATATTGAACTTCCTCCTAAACATAGACATTAAGAGCATTTTCCATGACATCTTTAAATTTCATATTTGAATTTTAGAAATCATATTTTAAATTTAAAAAACATGTAAGACATAAACCTAATGTTTTTAGTTGTAAAATATTTTCAATATCCTCAATTGGTTATATAGTACTAGAAATAGAAATTATATTAATCATTCGACCTATGTCTTGTTTAAATTGTACATCCTGAGAATAATCTATCCTATATTCATCATCATTTCTTTCATTATATTTATTAGCAGAATAAGAAATACTAGAAAACAATTTTATCAATTCTTTCTCAAAATGGTAGATCCTCTGTTGACTCCTCATAGAATAAATGTGTGCATGGGATAATACAGGGAATAATAAAAAACAATGAGCATGCTTACTTGTTGTTTCTTCCTACCTTCCTTATATCGTTTGATTCCCCACTAAATAAGTAATTTGGGAGAGTAAATTGAAATATATTATGTACATAATTTTTCATATGGACCTAAGTGAATTTTAATAGGATGGATTTGACTAGGAACCTCTAATTACGGACCCATCAACATGAAGGTATGAAGGTATCAGTTGACCTCCTTAGACAGGTTCGTTCAGGTAATTCAAACCTTCCAAAATTACAAAAGTGAGCTTTAATGATTCAATGTATTAGGTGACGTGATTTGTGAAGGTTTTTTTGCTCTATTGAACTATGTACATTATTGAACTAGGTAGATAATTGTGTTAAACCTAGAATAAAACTCATCAATAAATTCATTTTACACCATCTTAAGCTTATCAAATTCTAAGAACAATTCATCATAATTCTAATTATGATGAGCAGGAAGAAATATCAATAAGAACAACCATTCCAAAAAAGGGTTTGACTTTAGAGCCAATCGATCAGGTTTTCGTTTCTTGCAAGTGGAAAACTATTCCAACAATTTTCCTCCCTACTAACATTTAGTAGGATATTTCTTCTCAACTAGATGTCAAGAGATAATGCTCTATATATATATATAAGTGCTTAAATTTTAATGGAAATGATACAAAAAAATAGATGAGTGTTATAGATGTCTAGAAATAATGGTACATGAGAAAGAGAGGTAATGATCCATCATCCTAATTCATCAACAATACTATTGTTATCAAAGAATAGTGTAAGAAGATGTATTATTCTCTATTGCTACAAACTATGTTGTGCAAATCCATTTTTTGGTTTCTACTAAATTAGGTTTCGTTTGTTTAGTTAGAATTTAATAAGCATATTATTAGTTTAACCATTACTATTGAACCAAAAATACAACCCACTTCTTTATCCACCTACCAAAACACTCAATCCACTCCTAACACACTAAATGAAGTAACTCAACTCCCTTACATTATTGAGCCTCCTCACTATCCTATTTCTTCCATCAATGGTATAAAAAACAAAATAAAGTATAATAATGAACACCTATTTTATATGACATGAGAATGTGGAATTGTTGAAACCCATTATATAGTGGGTATTCCTGAAGGATAAAAGAACTTCCATGGTGATAACCCTATTGGAACAATTGCACAAATATTCTTTAAAAACCAACTTTTTAGTAAATAAGGTTTGAAATAAGGAAAGAAGAAAAATCAACCAATAAATTTATGTTCAATAATGATTTACAAGAATTACCTTTTTTATTACTAGCTCTTAGCTATCATTTCTAGGTTGCTAAAAAACTTTATATAAAAACTATTATTTACTATACAATTAGATCAAATCACTAATATATAAAACTATAATTTAAATCAAAAAGAGTATTTTATTCTTAATGATAAAAAATTGATTCCAAACAATATCTCCTCTTATTCAAAATCAACCCAATAAATACACAATTAGATCAAATCACTTATATACACTACAATAATTTAAATAAAAAGAATATTTGATTCTTAATCATAAAATGTTGATTCTAAACCATATGTCATGTTATTCAAAAGCAACACAATATGTATAATGTAACAATTTCAATTATTATAAAAATATTTGTAAACTCATTCTTAAAAATTTATTTTTATGAATAGATAATTATATTAAACACCTCATTTTATCACATTTAAATTTCATATATATTTAGTTATATAAGAATGTTATTTCATATCTCTTTAAAAAATATTCTTTCATTTCCTATTTCATATAAATAAATTGATATTTTTCTTATTATTCCTCTGGTTAATATTGTAGTCCTTTTAAAACCATAGTTAAAATTTGAATATTATTTTGGAAAACTCTAAAAAAATTTCATGCATTGGTCGTTATAATTAAGATGATGGGAGAAATCAGTCATCATTCTGAAACTAAAATAAATAAGTAAAGACTTTTAAGAAAACACAAAGACTAAATTTTCTTTGAAACATTTTTTTATTACATTATTAAACTCTATCATGTCGAAGTTGAAGTAATGGTTTTCTGGCATCAAATCAAAAAATGCATAGAAGAGAGTATGGAGGTAAAAGTAAATAAAAAAATTAAGCAAAATAATTAAGATGTCGAAGTTGAAGTAATGGTTTTCTGGCATCAAATCAAAAAATGCATAGAAGAGAGTATGGAGGTAAAAGTAAATAAAAAAATTAAGCAAAATAATTAAGATTTGAATTAGAGAAAGTAACAATTGAATAAGAAATTGTTTCAAGAAGTAAAAAAAAAAATTCAAATAAATAAATAAATAAATCCTATTTCATAATTTGCTATAAGTCTTTATATTTTTCCACAAGTTTTTTCGTTTTTTTATAATTGTAGTTTGATAAAGTTTTGTATCCAAGATTCACAATCGGTAAGAAATTAAAACTTATAATTTTTTTTTTATAAATATTTATTTGCCATGGCAATTTATTGGAAGTAGAAAATATTTACATCTTTTATATTTAGGCGATAGACTTGAAATTAGATCATCTGAACCATAACACACAAATTTCACATTCACTATTTATTATGAATTTTTACTTTTATTTTAATATAATATTTTAAATTAATTTATTTGATACAAAATACATTAGTCTGATTTTTCATTAGGGAAAACATTATTATTGTGAAGTCATTCTAAGAGCTAAGAAATAATGTGATATATTTTAACTAAGACAATCACATACATTTAGTTGATATAAACTACAAGCATATAAATAAATCTTTGGCCGCATTATATAAAATCAAATCTTACAAATATTATTCAACCAAAATCGTAAAAATAAAAATAAATTCCACAAATAACAAAGCGGGGCCGCTCGTCACGGAAATTCATAATTAACCGTAAAACGAAGAAACTCTAAATGTGCCAACGCCATTATCGACTGGTAAATAAAAGCGAAATGGGAAGAATGAAACAAACCATATCTCGTCCTTATTCACTTAGTCGATGGCATTTGCGGTTATTCGTTCATTATTGTAAACAAATTTTTAATCGGATTTAATTTTAGTAACGATTACTATTAATATTGTCCTTCTCCACTTAAATTTAAAAATTCCATTGGTAATATATTTTACAATTCAATAGTCAGTAAATTATCAATTATGATTATACATGATCCATATATTCATAGGCACTCTATTATTTCCTGATTCTTGCAACTTATTGATCAATTTGCCAATTGGTTACCAACAAAGAAACCATGCAGTTTGAATTGTGCCTTCTTTTACTTGTGATACGATGTACTGCATTCTTTTGGCACACAGTTCTCTGTGTATTAAATAAATACGTCACCCATTCTTGCGACTTCATCGATTTACGAAGAAACGATACAAATCTCCTGATTCTTGCTATTTGTTCATCGATTTTCCGATTGGTTACCAACCAAGAAACCCTGCACTTTGAATTAAGGCTTTCTTGATTTGTGATACAATGTACTGTATTCGTTGTATACACAGTTTTCTGTATGTTAAGTAAATACGTCACCAATACATATATTCAGAAGAAATTAAGGCAATAACAGATATCATATGAATTAAGATGCAAATGCGGAGGAAATCAATAATTAAATCATATCATCCATGGAAAAAAAATGCAAACAAAAAACGTTAACACACAAATAGAATATCATTGAAACAGCAGCAATAAATATAATATCATTAAAATATAATATCATGCAAGAAATTAACAAATGAAACTCCAAAGAGATCAATCACAATTTAAATCTCGAATTTATTAAAGAATGAACGGGGCGCTTAAAATCACGCGGCCAAGATCAATAGGAATCTGTACTTAAAAGCATCTAAATATTTAAAGACTAATTTTCTGCACTGGTAGCAATAGAAGGGCTAAATCTAATGATGAATCATTATGCAGCTGGGGCCTGGTATACAGATGATCCGCTTTCCCAGAATTACCATCAACGCCAATCCCAGAATTATGCCCCGCCTGCCGCCCATAATGTGGAGCACAAAAGCGCAGCAAAAAAACTTTGATTGCTATAATAAGCACAACCACGAATACAATAATCTCCCACGTCTCCATTTTGCCTACAACAATTAGATCACACACTACGTAAAAGTTGATGATATAAGTGAATAATACAGAGATGTTAGCAAAGTATAATGAAACCTTTGATTAGAGTTGCTGCGCAGGTGGCTGAAACTGAATCTGTTACTCAATCTCGCTTTCACGTCTTTCACTTCTTGGTTCGTAGGTCTGGATCTTCACATCACTTCTCACAATAACACGCCTCTCTCTTTAAAGACTGTTTGGCGTAGGAACTTTAGCCAAACGGAGTTTTGAATTATGAATGAGACCATGTCCTCCTCTTAACGGATATTTGAAGGCATTTCAACGGCTATCTTCAATAAAACAAAATGTATGTTCCGTTATTTTCTAAAAATAGTATTGTTATTTTAATGCTGTACTTCTAAATATCTATATATCTAGCTGTGAAAACTATTGATGAACTCAGGGTAATTATTTGTGCTTTCTCCATTCTACCATCAAGGTTGTTGTAAGATGTTATATCAAACTTTAACGGAGAAAGTAAAGTTACATTTACCATTAAACCATTAAAAAGGATAAAATGCTGACATCTTCCTTGTAAGTGACCTATCACAATGAAACCAAACCGCTCACCAATATCAAGGAAATTAAATTAAATAGTAGTAGAGATTTTGACCAAAAATAAACTAGTTTAGGCATATTTGAAAGGGGCTTGAAAGAAAGGTTTGTCAACAAAGCTAGCTAGAAAAAGGATTGTAAATTAAGAAACTTCGAAGTATTATCTAAGGGAACCATGAGGTATTCACCTCAATGGGATGGGATGTTTTATGTGTCTTCCACTAGGTCTAGTGTTTAGAGGAAGTTGCTTCTCAATGTGTTTGAGGTGTAGTTTAATAACGTTTTGGTTGAGGATCACTTTGTCCAATATATGAAGAATTTTCTCTTTAGTAGCTTGTCAATCCATAATGACTTTGCGCAATAAAATATTTTTTTTAGGTATATGTTTATAGTCATGAGATATTGATTTTTCCTACCATGGGTGTGACAAAAATTAGGGACCGAATTTGCAATATTAGCAAAACCCTTGAGTCAAAGATGCATGTTTCGTGAATGGCCGCCTCCACATCAAGCTCTTGAAGTTATTGACGCACCATATCTTGGATTGGCTTTGCATATGCATGTGCAAAGACCTCTACACAAAGTTTCACTTTACATCCTTCTTGAGCATGGATTCATTACCATTCCTTCTCTTAGGAACTCATTGTATCACCATTGTAACTGATGCAGCAACACCACTCACAAAAAAGAGAACGTCAGGCTAGATGTTATGAGAGATGGAAAGAGGGATGAGGCATGGGGAGGAGGAAAAACATGCCACTAATGGGACTTTCGTCAATGGAAACCTAGATAAGATGGACAGTAGAGCACCTCAGAAGGGGTCTTCCCCACTATCAGGGCCACTCGCACAAAAGAAAACTGTCTCAAAAAAGTTGGAAAGAGAGACAAGAGGGGGGAATGAAGGTGTTGGTGGGGTCAAGAATAAATGAGAGGAATTGGTATGGCAAGGATAGAACGCACCTGATGTAAGAAGTAAGTAGGAGACAAGAATCAAGAAGAGGCTATCAAGGAGCTTGAGGCTATGGGCTATGAGCAATAATTGTTGGGGCTAACATATAATTAAAACAACTCCATAACACATTGTTCCTTTTAAAATTGAACATATTGATTTCAGACATAACAAAATCCTATTTATAGAAGAGCTACTATTAAGAATGAATTTCAACCAAGATTTGGATTCACTTGAATCAGACTTCAAACAAGAGAATTTTAGGAACATGCTCTTAGGTAGTCCACGACACGCACCATTCTTTAGCAATCAAAAAAATGAAAATATGTTACTATGTTATTTTAGATATGTTTTCTATGAACTACTTGAAATTATTTAACATTTATGGACAAAATAATATTCTTATAGCTCACTTAATCCATAATATAAAATTTTATTACAGAAGAGTGCTAAGATTTTTTAAGTCACAAAAGGTTAAGTATACCAATCCATGATGGAGCGATTTCTAATCACAAGATTTTATTGAAATATAATATCATCAAGGTCCCTAAAAAGACGAGCAATGGATCATTAAATAATGAATAGTTTTAATTCAAAAAAAGGTCAAATATAAGTGTTACAAAGGTAACGAGGTAATGCTATATAAATCCACACAACTGCTACAATAATTAAGGGTAATGCTAGACAAATTTAGATGAGTTCTATAGATATCTATAAATAATGACACATAAGAGGAGACATAACAATTTAGCATCCTAATTCATAAACAATATCATTGCTAGCAAAGAAACTTTCAAGAAGACTTATTATTCTCTATCACTAGAAAACTATGGCGTGCGAGTGCATTCATTTTTTATTTCTACTAAATAAGCCGTTTCCTTTGCTTCCTAGTACTTTCATAAAATTCATAAACTTATTATTAGTGAACCAAAATTACAACCCACTTATTTCTCCACCCACCTTAACACTCAATTTACTATTAACCTTATAAATGAAATAGCTCAACTAAAAAATTTATTCTGTTTGTCATTATCCTTGGGTAATAAATTCACTTTCAATTTTGATTCCCAATTTTTTTTTTAAGTTCTTTGATAATAATTCTAACAATAATATTCTGCCATCTTTCTCTAATTTCACACTCCACAAGTTATATGTAGACATCCATAAGGGTTCTAGGATATAGTATCATGTTCTAAAATAAATATTTTTGTTTAATTTATTTCCACAATTATCTAAAATAACACAAGCACATTACTATGGATATTTAAGTATGGATCTATCGTCGTCCACTCATTTTTCCACACTCAAATAAAATAGATAAGTCACTTAGTTCACATGAATGCATGTAAATTTAACCAAAATGACTAGATCCTCTAACTAGAATTGAATAATTTTGAATGCAAGTAAATTAAATCAGAATGACTAGATCCTCTAACCAGAATTGTTTCCTTAAAACTACTTCATCCAGAAACACTTTCCTCTCAACTGCAAAATATCTCCTTTAGTTCTCCCTCGAGCTTAGATCTATGGCGAAATGAATCCATAACCTCTTTTGGTTCCAGATAAGGTGTTTTTATGCCCTTCTTCCCTAGCATATATTTCCTTAGTGGCATCTCACCTTCTAAGCTCTTCCAACCCAATAACCTAGGCTTTTCTATTTTTTTATTTCCTTTTCAAAAAATGCGTCTTCTCCTTTCTATTTAAAACCCACCTTCTTCTCCCACAATACTTTATTCACCCTCACTTGGTGATTTTTCTTTAAACTCGGTGATTTAATAGATTTTCCCTGCAATTGTATTAAATCTTATTAGCAAACCCATATGGATTTTTAGGAGTGATTTTAAGGGAAGATTGTCTTGATATTATCTGCCAACCTTGGTTTCCAGATCATGGAAATAATCTCTTTAACTGTACTGTTTTTTTCCCAAGTAATTTCTAGTTTTTTCCTTTTCATTAATAAAATTTATTTATTACATCATCTAAATTTATTATTTATATTAAGTCTAATTTTCCATGGCTTTTTAACCATCACAACTAAAAATATTTCAATAAAAAACAAAATATGTTTACATAGAAATAGAGGGGTGTTACATCTTCCCCCTCTTTTTAAATTAACATCGTCCTTGGTGTTTACCGTTTTTTTCTTAATTTCGGAACCATGTTGGATAATATTATTTCATCGTATCCTCCCACAACTATGTAGCCTCCTTAGGTGTAAAGTGCCTCCACTAGACTTTAACCTGAGTGACAACTCATTTCCAGACAAAGATATCTTTTTAATCTACAGTGTTGAGTACATTTGGCAGGAAATATCATTTGTGTTCGACATGTACTAGATTCCAATCAATAACGTCAGAATCATCATGAACATAGTTCTTTAATAAAGACACATGAAAAACATTGTGAACTTTAATATGACCAAGAAAATCTAATGGATACTCTATTGGATTCACTCTATCCAAGATTTCAAAAATCCTACAAAACTGTGGTGACAATTTTGCACATGTGCTAGCTCTTAAGGTGCTCTTTCTTGGTTTCATTCTTAAGTAAACATGGCCTCGAATATTAAATTATTTATGGATAGTTTTCTTTTCTGCATAGATTTTCTTTGATTCCTATGTCATTTTGATATTTTGACTAATGTTCCATGCCACATGCTCCATTTCTTGCAACACATTTGGTCATAATATCAATCGATATTTTGGTTGATTCCAATTAAGATTTGTATGACATTTTATGCCATATAAATCTTCAAAAGATCTCATTTTTATTGAAGTGTGATGGCCATTATTTTGTGAAAATTCTACTAAATCTAGATAATCATCCCAGTAAGTAAGCATGTCAATGACATAAATTGACAACATATCCTCCAAGATCTAATTAGTCCTCTATGTCTATCGATTTGTTTGAGTATTATATGCAGTGATGGAATTTAATTGAGTTCCAATGGTCCCAAAATAGCTTTTCAAACTTGGAGGTAAATTTAGAATCTCTTTCTGACACTAACATCTTGGTACTCCATGTAGTCCAAAAATTTCCTTCATGGAGATATTAGCAATCTATGCAGTTCCAAAAGTAGACTTCACCTGTATAAAATGTGTTGTTGTAGTCAAAGTGTCCACTACAAACATGATGGAGTGATGTTGTCCATTTATCCTTGGTAATACTGTAATGAAATACAATGAAATCACTTCCCACTTCCATTCGGGAATGGGCAGTGGATTTAACAATCCTACAGAGTATTGATGTTTCGCTTTTACTTGTTGACATTCTATACATTTTGCTAAGTATAAATCTACCGCCTTCTTCATGCCTTGACAAAATATTTGTTTCCTTAATGTTTTTATCATCTTTTGGTTTCCAATATGAACTTCATATGGTTTCTTGTGATATTCATCCAGTATCATTTGTTTTAGAACACTTAGATTGGGAATATACAATTTATTTCGATAACTTAGGAAATTTCAAGCATTTTTAGCATATCTCAAAACATTCATTTCTTGAATTTTCAAATATTTTTGATCTTTTTGCAGTGAACATTTTATTTTTTTGACAAAATATTTACTAATACTGCTCACATATATCCCCGTCAAAGCATGGGCATGTCTACTTAGAGCATCTACAATTTTGTTTTCTTTTTCTTTTATGTTTTTTTATGTCAAATTCAAACTCATTGAGGAAAGCTAGCGACCTTGCTTATCTAGAATTTAGATCAAGTTGGATAAATAAATATTTCAAATTAATGTGATATTTCACCAAATTAAACTTTTTCCCTAATAGATATTGTCTCCACATTTTTAAAGCATGTATCACTACTGCCAACTCTATATCATGCACAACATAATTCTTTTTTTGTGGCTTCAATTTCCTAGATTCATAGGGTACTACTGCATTTTCCTGCATCACCACTCCCCCAAGGCCTTCCAAATAAGCATTCGTACAAACAATGAATTCCTTATTTGGGTCTCCAATTTTTAATATGTGGGCTATTGTGAGAATTTGTTTTAACTTGTCAAAAGTTTCTTGGCATTTGACTATCCACTGAAACATTGTTCCTTTTATCTATGAGGAACTAATGGTATAAGCGAATTTTGAAAATCCCTCTATAAACCTTCGATAATATCCTGTGATCCCCATAAATGAGCGAACTATTGACATATCCTTAGGTACGAGCCAATTCATAATAGCTCTAACCAGTTTCGGCCCAACAATAGCCCCTCCTTGGAAATGATGTGATGTTAGTACCATCTTTTGTCTTTGTAAAACTCACATTTGTTGAGTTTTTCATATAGCTTATGTTTCGTTACAATTTGTAACACCAATTTCATATGTTCTTAAAATAAACTAAAATGTCATATATGAATATTAGCACAAACATATCAAGATATTCGTGTTGTACACTTTTCATTAAACACATGAAGGTTGTTGGTGTGTTAGTGAGATGAAAGGGTAACACTTCAAACTCATACTGACCATGTATGGTTCTAAAAGTTGTCTTATGAATATCTTCACCTTTTTTTCGTAGATGATGACATCTAATCCTTGAATCAATTTTTGAAAATATATTTGCTTGCCTCACTTAATCGAACAAATCAGCAATTCAGGGTAATAGATATTTATTTGTGACAACTAGCTTATTCAATTTATGATAATCAATGCACATTCTAAATGTGCCATCCTTTTTCTTGACAAATAGTTCTGGGTCCCCCCATGGTGAGACACTTGGTTTGCTATACTCTTTATCTAATAGTTCCTATAATTCCATTTTCTGTTCTAGTAATTCTATTATACTCATATGGTAAAGAGGTCTAGACATTGTGGTGACACCTCACACTAAATCAATGGAGAATTTTATGTCTCTTCGAGGAGGTAAACCTAGAATTTCCTCTAGAAAAACATCTTGAAATTCACTAAGGTAATGTACCTCGTGGGCCTACCCTGGAAAATAGCTACTAGGAATTCTTAATTTTAATTTTTTATTCATTACAATTAACATTCATTAGCTATCACAGGTATACTGACTCCATCATTTCATGCAATACGATTTCTCCTACAACTTTAATCTTGATCTTAACTATTAACAACATCAAAGTCATGAACCTATACCATAGGCACCATACTGCATACTCTTTAGATCAATTCATAGGCTTAAACCACAACTTCGAGAAAGGAATGAATCATGACATGTAATCATAAAAACTCTTTGACAACCCCCACACAAGCATTAGTGGAGCATTGATATGAATGTTAGGATATTTCGACACATAGGAAATAGTTAAGTATAACTTGTTCTAGTGTAGAGTTAGGTAAAATGTGTTTCTTTACTATGTACTTTTGTAACTTACAATCTGACGGTCAGGATATGTAGTGATCTGATGGTTCATTCTCTCCTCGGTATTACCAACACTTGGTCTGTGGCTTAACACCCAATTGGTCCATGATCTCTATTTAAAGAGCATGGAGGGTCATTTGTAGGTTAACTGTTCATGAGAGAAGCTTATGTAAAATTTCATTCTTTTATTAATAAATTGCCTGAAGTGGCCGTGTTGGCTTAGGCCGTGGACTATTTCCCTCTTTCATGGTTTTAACCACGTCAAAAATAATGGTGTATTGATCTATGATCTGTTTGTGAGCAGTTTCCTTTGGTGTTCTGTCTGAGGAACTTACCCTATAAATTCCTACATGGTATCAGAGCTATTTAAGGGCCGTGTCCATTGGTGATCCAAATCTGAAGCTGGTAAAACTGCATCCGACTGTCGTTTCCTAGATCTATTGTTTTTGACAACTTTCGAGCCAAGAGGACTGCGCTATTGTGTTAGGAACATCTGTTCGACTAAACAACCCCTTTCGTTTCATGCGAAAAGGTTTCTGGTAGCCCTAGCTATGTCATTTTTAAGATCTGGAGGTATACAATGTTTATTTGTAGTTTCTAGTTATTTTCTCTCTGTTTATTATTTCGGTTTATTTAGCTTATTCTTTTATTACCGGATCTATTCCTTTCATTTTTGCGTATGTTCTTTTCCCTGCAACTCTGTGCGATCTGGGCAAATCAGAAACAGAGAGGAAGGATTATTCTCATGTGTATGCTCTTTTCTGCTGCGCCTTAGTGTGATCTTGGAAAATCAGAAACATTGAGGAAAATATTTAGTTTCCAAGTAAAGCTAACTTTAAGCCGTAAGGTTTGTTTTTTTGTATGTCCATGTTGGGTTTAAAAGAGATTTCTCAAGCAAGAACGCAACCCAAAGCTTCAGTGACTAAAAAAAAAAAAACCCTTCCTCTTTTCCAAAAATTACTAAACTTTTAGTTTAGTTCACTTGGTCCAAAGCTAATTTATGAGAGTAGAGGTCTTGAGTTGAAGTCTCCTTTTTGTTGAGCTAATTATATTAAGTTTGGAAAGGGGGCAGATTTTTTTTTAACATTATAATTCATTTCCACACATTCCCGCATTTCGTTGACATCTTCATCACTTTTCTTCAAAAATCCATAACTTCTACATCCGGAAGCTGTTTTCAGAGCTGGTTTTTTTGAACCAGCTTAATTTTTCGAGATCTTTCCATTGGAACACTTAGTTTCAGCATATATAGCTTCAATTTTTGTTAAAATGGAAAGTCCATGCCAAGTTATTCTTGATAGCACCAACTACTTCCAATGGTGGTCCTACATTGTGGATTTAGTTAGAAGTAAAGGTCGTTACAGAATAGCCACAGGCCAAGAAACCAAACCGAAAGATGAAGATAAGGTAGCTAAATGGGAAAATAGGCAAGATCAAGCACGTGGGTTGATAGGGATGTATATTTCTCCAGATTTTAGATTCCATATTGCAGAACTTGATACTCTTGATGAAGCAATGAAACATATTACTAAATTTTTTGGAATCAAAATGAACTTAGAGCCCATCAACTCGAAAATGAGTTGCTTACATTGGACCCCAATAACTTTTCTTGCATTGAAGATTTTTTGTCCAAGTTCAAGACCCTTAGACTTCTCTTGGAAGGTGTTAAGGTTAAGAAAGAAGATAGTAACCTTATTTATTCCATTCTTACTAAGTTGGGACCAGCCTACTCTGTGTTTGTTTCCACCTTCCATTCTACAAGGGAAGCTTTCATTTGTCAAGGACAAGACTACAAGTCCCCTTCCTTTGATTCTTTTGTGATTCTTTAATAAGAGAACAAGAAAACTCTTACACCTTGGTCTTCTTAATCTTGGAAACTCTTCCAAGAAAGCGTTAGCCGCCCAGCAGCAACCAAATTTAAAGAATCCTAAGAAGTCATATCCTAAAAAGGATGGTCCTAAACCAAACAAGGGTCCTAAGCAAACTCAGTCTCAAAATGAAAGATCATTTCAGCAAAATGATAAGACCAATAAAAACAAATGGAAGAAGACTGATAGACATTGTAACTTTTGTAATCGAGATGGCCACTTAGAATCCAAATGCTTTAAGAAGATGGAAGCCTTGGAAGCAGCAATGAAGAAGCATAACATCCATTTGGAGCACTCTTCAACTTCAACTTCATCTTCAGGAATGGCACCTTTTGCATGTGGTTTTCAAGCATCTTGGTCTGGCTATGCACTAAATGTATCTTATTCCTCTCATTCTCATGAGTGGCTCATTGATTCTGGAGCTTCTTATCACATGGACAAAAACAAAGCCATGTTTTCTTCTTTAAATGTTTGTAACACCAAAAATATATATGTTGGTGATGATAGATCTCTTAGTGTTGTAGGGACTGGAATTGTTCATATAGACAATGGTCAATTTAATGATGTATTATTTGTTCCAACCTTATCCTGCAACCTTCTATCTGTATATTAGATAACTCATTCAGGTGAAGGTAAAATCGTTGAATTTTCACCTCACGATGTTATAATTAAGGACCTAAGAGATCCTAGACAGATTTTAGCTACTGGCATTGCTGATGATTCTACAAGGTTGTATAAGTTTCACAACTTTGGGTCATCAAATCTTCCCTCGATATTTGTTTCTCATAATGATAAAGTGAGCAAACTTTGGCATGAACAATTTGGTCGCTTAAACTATCGCTCCCTTCAGAATCCATGTAAAGAAAATATGGCGACAGGTCTTCCAATTGTATCTTGCAGAGATGGTGTTTGTTTTGGATGTGTACTCGGAAAACATCATCAGGATAGTTTTGAAAAACGTGCCTCTTGGCATGCCTCAACCCCTTTACAACTTGTGCATAGTGATTTATGTGGTCCACTTCCTATTGCTTCATTCTCTGGCTGCAAGGATTTCTTAACTTTCATTGATGATTTCTCCAGACGCACTTGGGTATACTTCTTAAAACTCAAGAGCGAAGTATTTAACACATTTTTGGCCTTCAAAGCCTTTGTTGAAAAACAATCTGGACATCAAATTCTTAAGCTAAGAACTGATAATGGTGGAGATATGTTAAAAACACCTTCATCAACTTTTGCACCGAAAATGGAATTCAAATGCAACATACTATTCCATATACTGCACAACAAAATTGTGTAGTTGAAAGGAAGAATCGCACCTTAAAGGAAATGGCTAATTGTATGCTTCAATCTAAAGGACTTAGTCTTAATTATTGGGCAGAAGCAATTGACTGTGTAAATTACATAATAAATCACACTCCTACTAATGTTTTAAAGAATATCACTCTAGAAGAAGCATGGAGCTCAATTAAACCAGGTGTAAGTCACTTTTGTGTTTTTGGAAGTGAAGCATGGGCCCATATTCCAGATGAGAAACATAAAGCTTTAGAAACTAAGAGTGAAAAATGTATTTTTGTTGAATATTCTGAAGATGTCAAAGGATATAGACTTATTCCACTTAAGTCCAAAAATTTTATCATTAGAAGAGATGTAAAGTTTGTTGAAAATATATCAGCCTACGAGCCTAGTTCGGTGGATGAGCCACCTCTCTCTATCTCTTCTACTTTTGAAAATATTTCTTCTTCAGATGAAAGCGAGGATGACAATCATCCCCCACCTTCTCAGGATCCTCCTTCAGCTCCTCAACTTCCAAAATGGGTCCGTGCTACTTGGGATGCAGCAGGTGATCTTGCCGGTGATCCTACAGATCAGCGA
>APFE030346109.1:206907-231873 GCA_000404065.3 Pinus taeda | reverse complement strand
GTGCAATATTGTTCAACAGATGATCAAGTTGTAGACATCTTTACAAAGGCTCTCACGGAGGCGAAGTTTACTAAACTTCGATTTATGGTTGGAGTTTAGGAAGTTGTCACTAAGGGGGGATAGGCTCTAGTGCCTCCTCCATTCTCCTATTGTGTCATATTTGTAAATCCTTCAATCCTATCCCAAGTTGTTCTTAAGGGGGGATGTTAGGATATTCCAACACATAGGAAATAGTTAAGTATAACTTGGTCTAGTGTAGAGTTAGGTAAAATGTTTTCCTTTACTATGTACTTTTGTAACTTACAATCCGGTCACGATATGTAGTGATCCGACGGTTCATTCTCTCCTCGGTATTACCGACACTTGATCCATGGCTTAACACCCGATTGGTCCATGATCTCTATTTAAAGAGCATGGAGGGTCATTTGTAGGTTAACTGTTCATGAAAGAAGCTTATGTAAAATTTCATTCTTTTATTAATAAATTTCCTGAAGTGGGCATGTTGGCTCAGGCCGTGGACTGTTTCGCTCTTTGAGGGTTTTAACCACGTCAAAAATACTGGTGTATTGATCTGTGATCTGTTTGTGAGCGGTGTCCTTTGGTGTTTTGTTTGAGGAACTTACCCTGTAAATTCCTACAATGAAACTATTGTGACTAGCATGGTTATGAATCATGATCATTGTCTATACATGTGGTCAAAGTTCTACTGACCACCTTTATTCAAGATTCATATCTAATTAGATTATCCTTATTGGATACAAATGTTATGACATGCATGGTATAGATATCGTAAATCATTGAATATATAGTTAGATGTGTTATTCCCTAACTGTTTTGCATGCACCAATATATCATGCCAATAACTATCTCAAACACTAATATATATGACAAAATCATGAATATGACTTCATAGAAGAATTAAGGAAATCATTACATACACACTCTGCCAGGATTATTGTCTCAATCCTACATATATCTCATGCATATAAATTCACCAACGAGTTACCACGTACATTAAAATAATGAAAACATATCCATTATTTCATCAACCCACATATTACGTTTCTATACTAAAATCGACATGGATGACATTAGTATCACATGCATCCATATCAAAATATCTCATAAACGAAATTAACACAAGTAATTTACTCATGCATAATGGGCACAGGAAATCCATTCAGTCCTTCTCATGGCAAGGAAACTCAACAAAATAGACTAACTGAAATTATAACAGAGAGGAGAAGAAACCAACATGCAAAATATTCCATGCATATGAAACTAACTAGATCAGAAGAAAGAGTGCACATCACTTCGAGAGTGGAGCACCACCACCCAACCATGAATCACCTGTAATTCCCCCCGGGCTGAGGTTCTTGACATGGATCAACTACCTCCAATTGATCTACGCAATGGGTATTAATAACCTCTTTCATGATATGGTTCCCATTAGCAGCATCCCACTTTTATGGATCAATTTATCCATTTTCCTAGGAATTTTCCAGAAATGCTTGCCTTTATCTCCTACAAGGATTTTTCTCATAAAATATTCCCTTTATCTCCCACAAATATTTTATGCTATTTTCTTGATGGATATTTATCTCCAATCCATCCGACGGATATTTATCTCTAATCCATCCAGCTTATCTAGAAACACATCTAGAAGTTTTATCAGGAAATATTTATCCTATCCCATTCCTCAATGGGATTTGGCAAGAATATAATCTCTTGGTGTATCACTTTTCCAAGTGATTAATTTATTAATTATTTAATAATGCAATTACTTTTCATATTACACTTCACACCTAGATTTGCTCAACTTAAGTTTATAATAGTTTGACACACAAGGGAGTGTTGTTATATACTCCCCCCCTTAAATTTTCGACCATCCTCGATGTATTAATACATCTTCATTCATGGGTAGATGTCTCTGAATCCACAACTTAGATTGCCTTACCATCTAATGTAAATGTACCAATAATAGCTCAGTTACAAGGATTGTTCCTAGCACATCTCCTTGCATTGCTACCTGTAACACTGGTTTCAAACAATTTGTAAGAAATTTTAGATGCAGAAACTCGAAAATATTTACCACAATTAACTATCATACTTTGATACACAACACTACTAAAGTAGCTATGACTTAAATTTACCATCCTTTATCATGTTTGAATAAATTCATGTCCTTCCCCTGCATTCTTCCAAGCCTTTGTGTTCCTTTCCAAACACTTTCTTCCTACAATTTCTCTGCATATTTACAAAATCAATATGCATAAAATATACTAATAGGTTAACTCACATACAACTATCATAACCATATATACTCATCAGAATCATAATCACATGTATGCCAAGCTACAATTAAACAAATGTTACTTATCCTTGAAAGCTTATCAGTTCCATTCTTCTCTGCAACCTTTAGGTCGGTTTCCCTTCGAGACACCCACCTAATGTCTTCATGCATACCTACACACAGTTATACATGTCATATATTATTTTTATGCAATATATCTATTCATACTGGTATCATATATACCGTTTGTACATAGTACTATTAGTACTATTGGCACATCATACCAATGTCCATAGTATCACTTGCATGACATATAATTCATCCACATGATTTGAACCATCTTAGTATTATGCTGAAAATTCCTTCTTTACCTTTAACTAAGTGAAACAATTGTTCTCAATGTATAAGGAATTTCATGTTAGGCCCCTATACTACTAGAGTAACCCCTTATTGTTATTAGCACAAGCCCCTTATTATATTTTTGTACCCATGTAGTCCCCATAGATGCCCACTATTGTTATTATTGTGCCCTTACATTATTATTGTTATGTCAGTTCTCATTATATTATGACCCCTTAGATTCCTATATATAGAAAGGAGGTCTTGTCATTTGTATTATCCAAGAAATGTTCATTTGTGTAATGTAAAGGAGGTTTCCCCCTCGAAGAGTCTGAATTCTAAGGTGTTTATCTATATTTTCTATCTTTTTGTGAGCTGGTTTCATAACATTTGGTATCAGAGCTTTGGATTCTAGGGTTTCACTACTCCATGCAGGTCATCGTGGCATTTTTGCTATAACTTTTTTTCTGTGCCATTTTAGATGCTGAAACAAAAACCCATTTGAGAAGAAATTGCACTAAAGGTTGGGTCCGAATTTTAGTTCTTGTCTTGCTATATTATCAGAAATATGATCTGAGGAAGTTAGGGTTTTTGTAAGCTCCAAAATTTAAGCTAAAACATGTCATTGAGGAATTTTCTCTATAACTCTTTTGCTTCATGGTTTCAGAAGCGAAGGAAAAAACCCATTTGAGAAGAAATCGATCTAAACCTTTGCTCCAAATTTTAGATCCTGTCTCACCATATTTTCGGAGATGTAATCTGAGGAATTTAGGGTTTTTGCACACCCCTGAATTACATTCCAAATAGGCCACCTTGGGAAAATTGTCATAACTTTCTCTCTGAGCATCAAATTAAAATTTCATCAGAAGTTATAGAAATAGGACGGACTGTAGTTTCTTGTATATATTTTTTAGGGCCAAAGGTCGAAATAGTGACACATGGAACATCAAACAATTTCGCTCTACTGAACTAGTCTATAATTAGGTCACTATGGGAGATTTGGCATAACTCATCCTTGGAGAATCCAATTTGGATTAGACTAGTGGCATTGGAAAGAGGATGTAGAGGGCTACTGCAGATCACTATTTTGGAACTTAAAGATCCGAAAGTATAGAGTTACAGTCATTTCAGGATCGAGCTCCTAAAATCAAGAAAAAGTAAGATGAGGAAGTTTGATGGCAAGGATCCAGTAAATTGGATACTTCAGATGGAGCAATATTTTGATCTACATGGTGTATCACTGTTACAAAAGCTATGTATTGCATCTTCATATTTAGAACCGGATCATTTTTTATGGTATAAAGGGCTTTGTTCTCATAAACAACTTGTTATGTGATCAATTTTCACGGAGGAAATGATAACACATTATGAGGATACAAAGAGCAACACCTTCTTTAGAGAAACACCACAACAATTGGAAAGAGTAAAAGGGCTTTGTTACATAGAGGAAATTAAAATTATGGCAACAAGGAAGTCTACCCCTCACAACTATAAAGATGGAAGTGTTGTTTCTCCTAGCCTTCCACAACCTACAAGGGTTACACCACAACAATTGGAAGAAAAAAGAGAACAAGGGCTTTGTTAAAATTCTAATAGAAAATGCACTAAAGGTTATAAGTGTGCTGGGAAGAAATTATTTTACATAGAGTATGAAGAGGAATAAAAAAAGGATCAAGAAACATTAAAATAAGAGGATATACAACACGACATAACCCCAGAGAAACAAGAAATGAATCAGACCATATCTTGTAAAGAATTAGCAAGAATTACCACTAAAACTCTCAAGATAGAAGGACATATCAAGAAGAAAAAGGTTCAAGAAGTGAAAGATCACATCAGGAAAGAAGAAATGAATCCAACCATATCTTGTAATGCATTTGCTAGAATTAACACTCCTCAAACTATGAAGATAGAAGGACATATCAAGAAGAAAAATGTTCAAGAAGTGAAAGGTCACATCAAGCATCAAGAAATGAATCCGACCATATCTTGTAAAGCATTGGAAGAAATTACCACTCCCCAACTCTCAAGATAGAAGGGTGTATCAAGAAGAAGAAGGTTCAAACAATGAAATATCAAGAAGAAAAGAATCAAGAAACATCAAAAGAAAACGATACTCACTAGGAACCAACCCCGGAGAAAGAATAAACGAATCCAACCATATCTTGTAATGCATTTGTTAGAATTGCCACTCCTCAAACTATGAAGATAGAAGGTCATATCAAGAAGAAAGGGGTAATAGTGTTGATTGAATAAGGTAGTACCCATAATTTTATTAATTGTAAGATAGCCAAGGACTTTAACTGCTTCCTAGATCTAGCACCAGAGTGTCAAGTGATAGTTGTAAGTGGAGGAATCATAAATTGCTCTGGGAAGTGCCATAATATCAAGCTATCCATGGGAGAATATTTATTGAATAGCCCAATGTTTTCCGTTCTAATGGGTGGTGTTGATGTTGTACTAGGAGTCCAATGGCTACAATCCTTGGGTACAACAGTTTTTAGTTTTCAAGAACCTTTTATGAAATTTTCTTCAGAAGGAAAGGAAGTTGAATTAAGGGGTATCACAGGGAAACTAGGAAAGGTAATCAACTCTGGAGGAATGACAAAGCTTCTAAAGAAAGAACAACAAGGCATAATTACACGATTATGTTCGCTAACTATTTGCACATCGAAATAATCTATTTCTCTAGATCTCCAAAAAGTATTGGATGATCATTCTAAGGTATTTGAAACTCCTAAAGGTCTCCCACATATTCATGATCATGATCATGCTATTCATTTTATTCCAGGATGTGCTCCTCCAAATGTCAAGCCTCATAGATATCCATATGCCCAAAGGAGTGAAATTGAACATATGGTTGCAAAAATGGTAGAGGTTGGTACAATTATCCAAACATATTTGATAAACAAAGGAAGGTATGAATGGAAGAATGGTGAAACAAGGTGGAAACTCATTCAAAAGTTGCCAAATATCCTAGTTCCAACAATATTGCTAGAACTTGACAAGGAAGAAAAAATCATATTGGAACCTAAAGCATTTATAGAACCGAGAAGTTGACAGCTACGAAATCGATCAATTTCAAAGCATCTCATCAAGTGGAAGAACTTATCTATTGAAGATTTCACATAGATGGACAAGAATTTTATACAAAGCATCAAGAACTACTCATGCATTGAGGACAACAATTTTTGAAGGAGAGGGGCATGTTAGGCCCCTATACTACTAGTGTAACACCTTATTATTATTTGTACAACCCCCTTATTATATTGTTGTGCACTTGTAGTCCCCATAGATGCCCACTATTGTTATTATTGTGCCCCATAGAAGGCCACTATTGTTACTATTGTGCCCCTACATTATTATTGTCATGTCGACTCTCATTATATTATGACCCCTTAGACTCCTATATATATAAAGGAGGTCTTGTCATTTGTATCATCCAAGAATTGTTCAGTTGTGTAATGTAAAGGAGGTTGCCCCCTCAAAGAGGCTAAATTATAAGGTGTTTATCTATCTTTTCTATATTTTTGTGAGCTAGTTTCATAACATTTCATGGACCTGTTCCATTTCTACAACCAATGAAAATTTGATGTTATACTATTCAAGTGATTTTATTTAGTAATCATTTTCCCATCTCATGTGGTTGCAATACAATAGCATCATAATAGTATCATAAAAGTAATCATGTATACTACAACTCAATCATACCCATAACTTTTAGTTTTGCAACTAAATCTGTCACCTGTACCGGGTTTTTAAACAATGGAATATACCTTACGCTTACTTATAACATAGATTATTAGCTATGATACTCAGTATATCATAGCTATTTTCAGTATAATGACCATCTTAGCTTAGCTTTAACCATGAACAAATTTGGTTGGTTCTTAAAAATTATTCCATACTTAAACAAATCAAGTCATATGATTTACTATGGCTCTTTTTTGTACTTCTTCCAACATCTTGTTGGTTATGATGAATTCGACATAGATCTAAGCTCCATTGAATAAATAGTATGGATCTGCATACTTCTCCCATATAGAAGTTATAAATGAAAGTTTCAATGCTTTCAATTTTATACCCTTTACGTTTTGTATGTACCATGAGTATGATCTCTGGGTATGTACATGTCAACACCTCCTCTTTAACATTAAATCACCCTTAAACAAGAGATCAAACATCAATTTTTTGAATTCCTGTATGGTTTATGCAACATTTATTATGTTGTCCTATTTAACCTAGACACATTATCAATGCAATCTAAATAGAGAACCTCCAAGAATTTCTTGGTACAAAATATGCATTTCAATTGGTATGATATCAGTCTATTTGAATAGATTGTTGGATACCATTTGATTGACCAAGTGATCCATAAAATACAACTTATGCTTATTACAATTACCATGGTTTATATATTGTTGTACTCAAGGACACTTATAAGTCCAACTATGCATATCCAATGAAATAAGCATATGTCACTATATGTAATAACTTGTTAAAGTTAGGTTCCCCTTAATCACATTTTCTTCCAACTGAGGAACAAATCACCTTTGAAAATTCATTGTATATAAACGCATTAATCAAAGGAAAAATCTAAAAGACAATTTGTAGAATCTCATAGCGTTATACTATAACATTTTCTTACAATCTTAACACTATTTCATGGGAACCTTTACCATTGCATAATACCTTAGAACTTATTCTAGGGTGGAATCCTCCTATTTAACCCCCAACCTCTGATGAGGTGTATAATTTCCCTTTTGATTTTTACTTATGAACCAATTGATATTTTGTCTGTTTTTATTTATGAGTTACCTTACTAAAGTTTAACATTTCCTCTTTTATATATGGATATTCACTTCAAAATGCATTTAATGATTGTTAAGATATACATAGTTTAATATTTGAAATCTATGATATTCCAACATATTCTCCCACATACATGGTAACCTTCTCTTTGTTTTTATCATAATTTAGTTTGTGATAATTGTGATTCCTTCATGCATGAAGGCATATCGATGCAACAAATTACATCCCCAAAATGATCATGCATGTCACACAATTAATGTACCCTCAAGTAATCATATTTTTCTCCTATGTGCATTACTTGTTATCAAGCTTTAAAATTGCATTAATATGCTCGCTATGCCTTACCATGATTATCAATTATTTAACTATCCTTCTCTGCTATGAGTCCTTGCAAGCATCACTATTCTGTCATGATAATAAGTCGTTGTGTCCTCACAAGGGTGTTCAACCACAACTTTAGTTTTGGAAGCTTTCACAATGTATAATAAAACTCTTAATCTCCTTATCTATGAGAGGACACAATTAAAAGTAACTTATCAATATTAATAAACATGTTAATTATCCACTTAACGTTCTTCTATGCATGCAACATACAAGTGCAATTCCTTATATCATATACTAGATGTGCTCCTCTTGAGCATTATCATTAATCTATAATGAAATATTAGTTGCTGGTGAATTTGAGTACTTTTTCCTTGAATCCATTGACTTCATTAAAACCCTTCCTTTTCAGCAAGTCCATGACTCATTATTAATTATTACAGTAATCTTAACCAATTATATGCATTCAAAAATTGTGACGCATATCGAAACTACCCATTTCCCGGCAATCAATCATTTTAAATAGATTGCTTGAGATAATATTTTTTGTATATATAACTCAAATATATATGCAAGTTATTCCTTCAACCATCATTAAGGAAGATCATTTTAAGATTTAAATTTAACTTCAAGGAATTATAGTTCCCCTTGTGTGTTAATAATTGCTATGATTTCAACCCTTCAAAGATTTCGGGTTATTTTCATTCCTCATAAATTTCTTATAACCAAACCATTTATGAAATTAGTTATCTGGTAGCTAACAAGAAAATTTAAGAGCTCTCACTCTTCATTAAAATATTAATGTTGTTACTCTCAGCTTATAATTTTCCCTTAGTTCTGAGAATCACTATAAAATTTACATGAAATGGAGTCCAATATGGAGGTGGATTGGTCCATAGGCCTCAGTGTTTGAACCTATGCTCTGATACCAATTGTAACATACCTCCCAGACCTACCCTAGAAAATAGATACTAGGCATTCTTAATTTAAAATTTTCTTCATTTATAGTTAATATTCATCAATCATCACAAGTACAATGGCTCCCTCATTTCTTGCAATATGATTGTTCCTGCAACTTTACACTTGATCCTAACTACTGAAAACATCAAAGTCATGAACCTACACCATAGGCACCATATTACATACTCTTTAGGTTAGCTCTTAGTCTTTAACCACTACTTTGAGAAAGGAATGAGTTATGACATGCAATCATCAAAACTCTTTGACAACGCCACACAAACATTATTGGAGCATTGATTTGAAATACTATCACTCACATTGTTTGAATCATGATCATAGTCTACAGATGAGGTCAAAGTGCTACTAACCACCTTTATTCAACATGCTTATCTAATTAGATTGTCCTCATTAGATACAACTCTTATGACATGCATGGTATAGATATCCTAAACCATTGAATATATAGTTAGAAATGTTATTCCCTAACTATTCTAGGTTCACCAATATCTCATGCCAATAACTATCTCAAATACTAATATATATGAAAACCTCATGAAGATGACTTCATAGAAGCATTAAGGAAATCATTATGTACATACTCTGTCATGATTACTGTCTAAATCCTACATATATCGCATGCACATAAGTTTTCCACTAAATTACCACATATTTTAAAAGAGTGACAACATATCCATTATTGCATCAACCCACATATTACATTCCTCTCCTAAATTTGACTTGGCATACATTAATGTCATGTGCATCCATACCAAAATATCTCATAAAATAAATTAACATGGGTAATCTACTCATGCATAATGGGCACATGAAATCCATGTAGTCCTCATGGCGAGGAAACTCAAGAAAATAGACTAACTAAAAGTATAACAAAGAGGATAAGAAACTAACATACATAATATTACACACATATGAAACCAACTAGATCAGAGGAAAGAGTGCACATCACTTGCAGAGCACAGCACCACCGCCCAACCATGGATCACCTCTAATTCCCCTTGAGCTAAGGTTATTTCCATGGATAAATTCCTTCCAATTGAGATATGCAATGGGTATTTAATACCCTCTTTCATGATACGCTTTCCATTTGTGACGTCCTGCTTTTATGGATTTTTTTATCCATTTTCCTAAGAGTTTTCCCGAAAAGCTTGCCTTTATCTCCCATGAGGGTTTTCCTCATAGAAGATTGCCTTTATCTCCCACAAAGATTTTTTTTCTTGATGAATATTTATTTGCAATCCATCCACCTAAACTAGAATCACATCTAGAAGCTTTGTCATGAAAGTTTATCCTATCCCATTCCTCAATGGGATTTGGCAAGAATCTCATCTCTTGGTGTCTGCTTTTCCAAGCGATCAATTTATTAATTATTTAATAATGCAATTTATTTTAATATTACAAATAATACCTAGCTTTCATCATTTTAGGTTTGTAATATTTTGACACACAAGGGATGGGTGTTACAACTGATGACTAGTAAGGCCTCTAAATTTTCCTTTTATGTCTATTGTTTATAGGTTTCCACCTGCACCATATATACTTGGCATCCTTTCATTGCACTCCTTTTCAGCTATAAATATGAAATTATTTTGACTGGTATTGGTTTTTCTTTACCTTTAATTAACCAGGTTTTCTCATCTTGACCATACAACTCACTGTTTTCTCCAACTGGCTTATAACACCTCATTGTTTCTCCACCTAGTCCATGCCTATTATTAAATCATAGGATCCTAAAGGAAGAATATTTAAATATGCTTCTGTAGAATAACCATTTAAGTCATTAAGACTCTATTTTATTTGATTGGTTACCCTTATTTTAGTGCGAGTCACTAACTATACCAACCATGCATTCTTGAAATTTTCATATTTTAATTTACATTTTTCCAGAATTTGGGGACTAATATAGCTTAAGCTATCCCTAAGATCAATTAAAATAGAAACAAATTGGTTTAAAATGGTACCTTCAATCTCATTCATAGTATATTGATGCTCAACCTATCTGTCTTCTAGTGTTACATTGATCGCGGAAATATTTCAGACAAGATCATTCACCGTGGTTTCTTCATGGACTGGTTGAATATTCTGAACAAATCATGGATTATGCAGATAGTCCCTTAATAAGTATGGTTGGCCAAAACCACAACACTTCAATAGTTCTCTTTCCCTGTTCCTATTTATCCTCATATTGTTTAGTTCCATGGTCTTTGACCAATATAAAACTATGAAGGATGATTTATATTTCGCTTACTTAATTTCTTCCTCTGGTGATCCTTTCCAAAATTCTTATGATAAGGAGAATTCTCTATTTTTATATTCATTACCGACTTGGCTCTATCCTTAATTTTCCATGGTTTTAAACCTTCACTTCTATTTTTGAACTACTTGTAGCACAATCTAGCTTTTCTTACTACCTCATCCATTGACTTAGGATTATCAAACTCAATCCTTTCTTTGTAAGGTGCTGGTAAATAGTTCAAAAATGATTGTACCTTCGCTTTTTCTTCTTTAATATAAGGAACTTATTGTAATAAGTTTGTAAATTTTTCTACAAACACATCCCTAGTTATTTTTTCAAGCCTTAACTCATGGAATTTCGTAGCACAATCATCATAGTATCACTCACTCAAGTATTGAGACTTAAAATGTTACTAAAATTACTCCCAAGAAGTTGTCTTCTCTTCTAACATAAGTACAATTTTGGCCTCTTCCCACTAGAGACTATAATTGCCCTATAGTGGGTAAATGTCCAATCTAGCCTTCAAGTTACTCTCATACTCTTGTACCTAAAAGTAATTTATCATGTTAAGAAGCCATGCTTCCACATATTCTTCTCTTTCCCCATCAAAAGTAGGGGGTGCAATTTTAATAAACTCTCCTCGTGACTCCATTTTCTTCTTTACTTTTTGTGGTTTCAAATATTTCCTATCTAATTCACCTCATCTTTTAGACTTATCTGACTATGCTTCCACCTTTTTCCTCTTCATCCCATCTAGTTTCATGCTTTTATGGATAGAATGTTTGGTCAACACTCTTATAATTCTTGCCTATTCCTCACTTTCCTTTAGCAGGTCTTCGTTACTATTTCTTTGGTAAGTAAAATCTTGTTGTAGGTTTCTAATGACATCCATAAAATGAGAAGTTTGAGTTTATGGGGTAATATTGTTACCCAATTCCACATATAGTTCCTTATCAACTATTATGGTTGGAGGGGAATCCTCTGTGATTTTGTGGTGGTCTTCTTCACGTATCTACCTTATAAACAATACAACCTACTATCGATATTTCATATTGGTATTTCTACACAGATTATTTTTTACTGTGATGGTTCCTTCTAGGCCCATTATTGAAAATTCACTTTGATACCATTTCTAACAACTTCCTCTACACATAATTTTTTTTTCTTCCTAAATACTGCTCCCTAATTTACTTTATAAGGTTTCTCCTTTCCATGACAACTTATAAGAATCTCATATGGTATGTTTACACTATTTATACATGGAAGTGGCCTTAGTAAATTCTTGGTCGATTTAGGTTGTCTTATGGAGTATGTTTAATATCATGTTTATGAAAATGGTTTCATTTGTTGGTAATAACACCTACAAATATTTGGTATACCTTAGAAATATGTATATAGTTATACATGTGTTCTTATATTTAGTTGGCACATTTTCACAATTGGTGTAATAGGTACTTTAATAATGTTAATGTGCACGATTAGTTTATATTTGCCCAAGGTTCAAGGCATTATCACTAAAGGATTGAAACATGTATGGATAAATTTAACCACTTCCAACCTTATTTTGTTCTTGTTGATTTATTATGTAAGGCATATGGTTTTATTGCACCTACAAAATTAGTTATAGAATTTTCGTTGATTAATGTTTGGGTTACAAAAATGAATGGTGTGATGCCACATTTGCTAGGCCATGTGATTTCACATGTCATATGGTAATTTTCATCCTTCAACAGTTAGATATGAACCGGTCCCATCTGACAGTTACTATGTATCCAACTTTTATAACCCTAGAAATAGGATTTTGTGGCAAGTCTTATTTGTGAGCCTTCCTTTTTCATGTTAGGTGTTGGCTCCCGTAACCATGTTTCTATGAGGAAGAAGGTACTCACAAATGGGTTTTTGTCAAGGTAGTGTAGAAGTTCCCAGAATTGTGACGCCTCCATTGCCTATTGAAAGCAAGTAATTTTTTCAACGAAACTCATTTCTTGTACATTTTTAACTCCCTTGGTCTATTTACCTTAAAATCCCACTTGGTTTTTTTCACTAGGTCCATATTGAGATAGGGACACAATGGTACTTGTTCTCCTTTCATAAAATCATTGAGGATTGGCTCATATTTACCTACCAGTATTAGCTTGGTAAGTTCTTCCTTTTTCTCTTCCTAGCATGGGTTATAAGGATCTCCTCCATATTTTATTAAGTTTGCAGAAGGTTAGTAGCGCTATCTATATTTTTTTTTCCCTAAAGGTGACAAATATTCCCTCTAATTGTTATTCTACAGGATGAAGGAAACATTTCTAGGTGTGCTTCTTTGTGTTGGCTTAGCAGAGTATTTGTTCTCTATTTTGGGTAAAGATAATATTTCGCATTTGATATTTGTTTCTATTATTCAGTTTTCCTCTGATAATATGAAGTTTTTCCGTTCAAGGTAAACATTTTCTTATTCTTCTTGCATTTCCCATTTCAAGAAATTATTGGCTCACGGCAATAGATTTTCCTTCAACGGGTAATTAGTTTACTTGAATGATTTTTCTCTCATTTTCTCCATATTTATTTTGTCCTATTCTCTAGAAAGGGTGGCGTGAATCCTTAATTCCTATTTCTTTTGTAGGTACCTTCAACCTCTTCATACTGAAGTGATTTAGTCCTTTTTGTCCTTGCAATTTCCAACAGGGCTAAACTATTTGTCGTTCCCTAACTCATTGCACTCCCGCATGTTGGAACTACTACACATACATGCGGACTCTCAGTTAGAGCATTGGATTGCATGCAAGTGGACTCTTAGTTAGAGCATGCGACTACATGCAACTACTACACATCTACATGCGGACTCTTAGTTAGAGCATGGGATTGCATGCACGATTCCTTTTGCATGATTTACTCCTTGATTTGCTCCTTCTTTAACGCCGCAACTGACTAGTTATCTCCGAAACTTGTTGTAGGTGTTGAGTCTTCTCATTGATCAGTGCATTACCTTGGGATGTTCACCCAGTAATGCTATATCATGAGCATTGTAACATATTTTCTAATGAATCATTCTTTTTTTCTTCGGATTTTCTTTTAGTGTTTTTGCTCTGCAAAGTTGTGTGTTCAACCTTTACTAGCTAGATTCATCTGTGCAGGTTTTCTAACACATTTACATGGTATCAGAGCCCACAGGTTGCTAGATAAAAGGTGCACCAATACTTTATTTTGCAGGTATTACAGCTCGGAGATCGAAGATTGAGAGAAAAATGGAGTTTCCCAAAGCATCGATCCTAACACCGTAAAACTATCACGAATGGAAGGACCAAATGGCTCGATACCTTCGTCAAAAAGGGTTGTACAAGATTACCATGGCTACAAAAGTGGAACCGACTTCAGCCATAGAGAAATCCAAGTACCTCAACCGTATGGATGAGACCCACGGATCCATATGCATGTGCATCTATCCAGAGTTGCAGTTTCATCTATCTTCTTGCAATACTCCTAATGAGATTTGGAAAAAGGTTGAAGATATCTATGGGAAACAAGATGAGATGAAAGGACATATGCTCGAAGTGGAGCTGCTATCATTGGATCCACAAAACTATGATAGAATTCAAGACTTCTTCACCAAATATAATGATCTATTGCTACAACTCAAGGGCTATGGAATTGACAAATCCAAGGAGGAGAGTCGCCAAATTCTCTCTATTATGTCAAAGCTCGGACCGGAATACTTCGTCTTTGTGTCTACATTTCATTCAATAAGGCTCGCAATATGTAAAGCCTACACTATGCCTTCTCTCCAAGAATTTATGGAGTCCGTTATTTTTTAGAAAGATAAACTCATTGGCATGGGGAAAATCAAACCTCCAAAAGCGCATGCACTTGTTGTGCATGATAGAAGCCACAACAAACATCACAAATCTGATTCAAGTCAGAAAAATCAGCAGCAAAAAAACAAGGGAAAAGCACATTCCCATCCAAAGAAGGAAGGGTACACCAAGCCCTTCAATGACTCCTCCGGCTCGAGAAATGAGAAAGGGAAGAAAGGAAACATATGCACTTACTGTCAAAGAGGATTCCATCCAGAATCCTCTTGCATGAAGAAACAAATTTTACCAAATGGCATAAATCCTTTAGAAGCACAACCTTTGGGATCACATCCCTCAGGGCGCTAAGAAGAAAACTGAGGATCTGCGACATGGGAGAGGTAATAATTTTGATGCTTTAGTTGCAATGAATTCTTCTCCTGATGCATGGATTATAGATTCTGGTGCATCACATCATATGGCTACTACAAAGGAAGTCTATTCCTCTTTAGATGCATGCAAAGGACATCCCATCCTCATGGGATATGACTCACCTATTGAGGTCACCGGAAAAGGTAGAGTGGAACTTTTACATGGAAGCTTTGAAGATGTGCTTCATGCTCCAAAACTTTTGGTAAACCTGCTTTTAGTTTATCAGATCACTCATTCCAGCACCGGAAAGAGAGTGGAATTCACTCCAGATGCAGTAAACATATATGATCTACATAGCAGCGCCAAAATTGCAACTGGTGAGGTAAACAATGGAGCCAGATTGTATACATTTTCTGAATTTATTGAATCTGAATCCTCCTTATTGCTTACACATGCTGATAGTAGTAGGCTTTGGGACAAAAGGTTTGATCACTTAAACTACAGGAATATGCAGTAGCTAAGCAAGAATGAGATGGTGGAAGGGTTGCCAAATATCAGTTTCTCCGAAGGCGTTTGTGAAGGATGTGTTCTTGGCAAACATCCCAGAGAAAAGTTTGACACCGGCAAGAATCGCAGTGCATCCTCTCCTCTAGATCTGATCCATAATGATCTCATGGGGCCCTTTCCTCATCCTTTTATCAACAAAGCAACGTATGTGCTTACATTTATTGATGATTTCTCACGGTATACTTGGGTGTATCTTCTCAGGAACAAATATGAAGTTTTTGAGCACTTTGAAGATTTCAAAGCACTAGTTGAAACACAGTCAGAGAGAAAGATCAAAGCCCTCCGTACAGACAATGGGGGGGAATATGTTAACACAACACTTCGGAACCTTTGCCTTCAGTCCGGCATACAGTTGTAGTACATAGTTCCATACACTCCGCAACAGAACGAAGTTGCTGAGAGAAAGAACCAATCTCTTAAAGAGATGGCTTCCTGCATGCTGCATGTTAAGTCATTGCCTCATAAGCTATGGGCTGAAGCACTTAGTTGTACTAACTACATCCATAACATATCTCCTCATAGGTCTATCAAGAATCAGACCCCCTTTGAGGCTTCGAGCGGCTCTAAACCAGAGATCACTCATCTCCGTGTTTTCGGCTCTCGAGCATGGGCCCGGATCCCCTCTGAAAAGAGGAAAGCTCTTGATCCAAGGAGCTTTGAGTGCATCTTTGTTGGATACCCTGATGGTGTGAAGGGATACTGACTCCTCATTCCCTCTATGGACAAGCTCATCATTGAGCGAAGTGTCAAATTTGAGGAAATTCTCTCACATGCACCTCAGTTGCCGCATGCAGACACTTTTTATCTACCTCATGTCCGAGATGATGACTCAGTGCACTCAGATGCAGATACAGATCATGCAGATGCTGAGGAAGAGAATGCAGATGCAGAGACAGAGTCTTCAGATACAAATCTAGTGCATGCAAATGATGATCCACATCCAAGCCCAGATCAGGCTTCTAGCAGTGAATCATATTCCCCTGTCATAAATTAGAGAACAAGGAGCTTATGGGAGATATATGCACAAGACCAACCAGCTGCTAGAAATGGTCTTGTGGGGGACAATTCTGATCTACAGAGGACTAGCTCAGAGTTTATTAAACCTCCTCTTGTCCTCGTTGCCACTGAACCATCACTCTCCTAGCATTGTCATTTGGTTCAGTGTTCTGATCCACAGTCTTATGCTGAGGCTGCTGGGCATCCATCTTGGGAGTCTGCCATGGAGGAGGAGTATAACTCCCTCCTTGAGAACCAGACTTGGGATCTGGTCCCCCTTCCTTTAGGAAGGAAACTTGTTCGATGCAAATGGGTCTACAGGACCAAGAGTGCTGCAGATGGGAAAATCACCAGACGGAAAGCGAGGCTAGTAGCTAAAGGATTCAAACAAGTGCATGGCATTGATTATGATGAGACCTTTGCTCCAGTAGCAAAGATGGATTCCATTCGCCTTACACTTGCCATTGAAGCTGCCCAGTGGTGGGAAGTACATCAGATGGATGTGAAGAATACCTTTCTTCATGGAGACCTATCCGAGGAGATATACATGGAGCAGCCACATGGTTTCATTCAGGATTCATCTTTGGTCTGCAGACTGAAGAAATCTCTCTACGGCCTTAAGCAGGACCCGAGAGCTTGGTACGCGAAGATGGATTCTTTTCTCTTATCACAAAACTTTGAAAGATGTAAGTCTGATCCGAATGTTTACATGCTTAGGACACATCATTCTCTTCTTATCTTAGTTTTGTATGTAGATGATCTCCTAATCACTCGCAGCTCGGCTTCAGCCATTGCTACAGTCAAGAGGGCCTTGCATGATAGGTTCTTGATGATGAACATGGGTCCATTGCACTTCTTTCTTGGTCTTAAGATTAGTCAGGATGTCACAGGCATCAAACTCTCTCAGGCTAAGTATGCACGTGATCTCCTCGAGAGATTTCACATGACTGACTACAAGCCAGCACCAACTCCTTTTCTGTCTGGGGTCCACCCTGAGGATGGAGGTGACACTCCATTAGTTGACAGCACTCTCTACTGATAGCTAGTGGGGAGCTTATTGTACCTCACCCACTCCAGACCAGATCTCTCATATGCAGTAGGGGCAGTTTCCAGATACATGCAGGAGCCGCATGAGCTACACTGGAATGCTGCCAAGCGCATCCTCCGATATGTGCAGGGCACCATCACCTTCAGGATTCACTATGCAGTAGGCACTACATTGAATCTCCTTGGCTTCACAGATTCTGATTGGGCGGGAGACAACATTGATCGCAAGTCCACCTCTGGATATTCACTCAGTCTAGGATTTGGCCCTATCTGTTGGTCGAGCAAGAAGCAGGCTGTTATTGCTCTCTCTTCAGCTGAGGCCAAGTACCGAGGAGTAGTCAACATCACCATTCAGTCTCTATGGCTACAACACTTCCTCACTGAGTTGGGCGTTTAGTTCCGCCAGCCCATTGTCATCTGGTGTGAGAACCAGAGTACTCTCAAATTTTGCAGAGATCCAGTACAGCGGCATCGGACGAAGCACATAGAGATCCATATGCACTACATCAAAGACTTAGTACATGATTGGGTCATTGATTTGCAGTTCTGTCCCTTAGCAGAACAGACTGCAGACATCTTCACCAAGACATTCACTGAGCAGAAGTTTCACTCTCTGCGTGATCGTCTTGGAGTAAAGGACACAGTTGCTTAGCAACTGCCTTTTCTTCCTCTTTTCTTTTGATTACATTGTATTTTGAGGGAGGGTTTTTCCCACGAAGTTTTCCCTCTTTCCTCAATTTTATTACAAGTTGCACTATATTTTGGGTGCCCTTTGGCCTTAGTTGTCAAGGACCATTTTCTATTTTTTCCCATAGTGGTGTTCACGGGGGGTGTTGGAACTACTACACCTACATGCGGACTCTCAGTTAGAGCAATGGATTGCATGCAAGTGGACTCTTAGTTAGAGCATGCGACTACATGCAACTACTACAGATCTACATGCGGACTCTTAGTTAGAGCATGGGATTGCATGCAAGATTCCTTTTGCATGATTTACTCCTTGATTTAGTCCTTTAACTCCGCAACTGACTAGTTATCTTTGGAACTTGTTGTAGGTGTTGAGTCTTCTCATTGATCACCACTATAGTGCATTACCTTGGGATGTTCACCCAGTAATGCTATATCATGAGCATTGTAACATATTTTCTAATGAATCATTCTTTTTTTCTTTCGATTTTCTTTTAGTGTTTTTGCTCTGCAAAGCTGTGTGTTCAACCTTTACTAGCTAGATTCATCTGTGCAGGTTTTCTAACACATCTACACCGCATGCCAGGTTGGTTAATTCGCCTCACCTCTGCTTCTGAATGAAACGTCTCACACATATGGGGGACATTGGATCTCTCTGGTCTGGTCCCTTCTCTGCTACGGTCATTTACGATTTCGTGGTGTTCATTCCTATCTGAGAATAGTCTGAATTATTGAACCCTTATTTGTTATCAATTTAGTTGTTTTATCTATTTCATGTATGCAAATTGTATGATATGTACACCTCTGATAGGTACCAAATGTGGAGTTTTGCCGTTACACCAAAACTCGCAAGTGTTGGTAAACATTACAAGCCAATAACTAGGATCCCAGAGGTGGAAATTACGGATTCTATAGAGGTGCAGTGATTCTTCCAACACCAAACTCAAATTTTCACTTGAATGTCTTGGGGGAGATTTTTTTAAGAAATTGTACTCTCAATTTTACTTCGTAAGTTTGTATGTATAAGTATAAATCCTTAATTCCATATATTGTGAAATATTCGTTCCTTTGTAGTTATTATCTTTTGTTTTCAATAGTCTTTCTCTATTTGGAATTTTTTATATATAATATTTCTAGTACTAGGTTATAAGAAATTTTATATAAATTTATTTAAATTTAATCTATGTGTTGTAATGCTACTATAAAACTTATTCTTTCCTTTTCTGTTTGGTTCTTGCACACATGGTCTTCTAGTACCAAATATGGAAGTAATCACATTGGTACAGGTCGTGTATGAATAGAAATATCGGTTGGTATGTATCGACTCTCTCAATTTTTTTGTATAGCACAATAACATTTTTATTTTTTCATTTCGTTATTCTTGAACATTTTTCATCTTCAGATCATAGTATTAATAATTTCTTTTCTCAAATATGCACAAATTATAGTTTATCTCCTGCACTTACGATTCCTAGAAGATTTTTTATATTTCCTTGTTACATTCTAACTGTAGGTATGGCTTCTAATCTTGTGTCCGAGTGTAAATGTATAATTATACCCAGATGGCATATCATGTATTTGTCTCTTAAATTTGTTATACATGCCCTTTTTATGGAGACGAAATCTACCTTTATTACTATGTTACCTTGCTAATTAATTCATCATTTAATCTATTAGATTCAGGATTATGACCTCATTATATTCTTTTAGATGGAAATTCACTTAAGTTCAGGTTTGAGTCAGTAATGCCTATTGCAAATTCACTCTCTTCCTCACTACAAACCTACATCATTCTCCGTTGGATGAATTTCTGGTTATGTCCTATTTAAAAATATATATATTCTTAGCCATAGTATAACATCATCACCAGCCAGGAAAATTGGTTTTTTTTTTTTCCAAAATTCTACTTCTAGATTTCCAGTAGAAAAATGGAAGTCATTGTTTTAAAACTAGTAATAATGACTCAATGGAGGACTACGTGCTATTTGCATGCATTCTAAAATTTACTAAATAGCTTCCAAGTTAGGTAGTTTCACAATGTACATTTGCATAATTTCTATTTAAAATTATCATTAAATTAATAATTGGAAGCTTGATAACTTCTAGCCGAAATTTGTCTAATTTAATGTAACAAAATGTACATCTGAAAATAGGCCTATTGAAATACTAAAAATGATCAAGTATAATGATAATAGTTCATGTATCCACAACCGAAACATAGGTATTATATTATAATTGTTGATGACTATTTTTGTAAATGCTGGATATTTTTCACGCAAAAAAGGTACAAACTTTTACAAAGTTTTTGATTTTAAAATATTGGTCAATAAATATTTGGAAAATAAGGTAAAAGCTTGATATAGTGATAAAATATCTTTTAATTTCCATGCCCAAAATATAGTTTGTAGCACTAAGATCATTCATGTCGAATTTGGAGGACAATTAGGTCCTAAAATCCTGGATAATTTCTTTTTCATTTCCAACCAACAACAGATCGTCTACATACAAGACTAGATAGATAAAATGGTCACCAATTAATTTGAAATACACACATTGAACTACTTTGCTTCTCGTGAAGCTAGGTCCCCATATAAATGTATCAAATTTCTGATACCACAACTTTGTTGACTATTTTAACCCGTACAAATAATTTTTTAACTTGCGTACCACTTCTTTCTTACCCTTCACCACAAAGCCTTCACGGTGCTTCATGTACATCTCCTCTTGCAGAACCCCATGAAGAAACATAGTCTTCACATCCATCTGTTCTACCTCAAAATCAAAAGTAGTAGCAACAAATAAAAGTAATATAATAGAATATACCTTCACAAAAGGAGAATAAATATCACCAAAATCAATTCCCAGCACCTAGGAACAACCTTTTTCTACCAACCAAGCTTTGTATTTCTCCACCTTTCCTTCTACATTCATCTTCTTCTTGAACATAAATTTGTTGCCAATTGATTTACTTGTAGCCAGAAACTCCACCAAATCCCAAGCCTCATTTTATGCAAATATGCCATTTCATCAACCATGGACTCTTTCCATTCTTTGCCATCCTTTGAATATATTGCTTCCTTCATAGTTCTAGGATCATCATCAGTAATTGATAAAGAAAAATCTGAACAGAAAGTAGATGGATATACCTTTCTGGCTACCTTTATTCTAGAATTGATCTTCACAAAAACGATGTTTATGGCGCTTCATATTTTGATTCCTCTTCTACTGTAGAGTCTGTTTCTTCCTCCTTAAGCTCAAACTCTATCTACTCAGGTTTCTTTGGTTGGACCTCATGTTTAACATCTTTCACCTCTCTGAAAACCACATCTTGGTTGTACACAACCTTCCTTTTTACTAGGTTCCAAAGATTATAACCCTTTAAACCATCCTTATACCGAATAAATATGCACTTTTCAGATTTACTATCCAACTTTGTTCTTTTCTGCTTTGGTACATGTACATACGCATCACATCCAAATACCTTTGATGTGAAAGAAAAGGTTTTTTACCAGTCCATACCTCTTGTGGAGTCTTATCATCCAACGCTAATGAAGGTGATTTGTTGACCAGGTAACATGCAGTATCCACTGCCTCTTCTCATAATTCATGTCCTAACTTGGTACCATTGAGCATGCTTCTTTCCCTTTCCATCAACGTTTTGTTCATTCTTTCCACAACTCCATTTTGTTGAGGTGTGTATGGAGTAGTCTTGTGTCATGCTATACCACACTTCTTACAGAGCTCTTCAAATTCCTACTTACAAAACTTTCCACCGTTATCTCTCTTTGACACCTTTATTTTCTTCTCTGTCTGGTTTTCCACTAGAGCCTTAAATTCTTTGAACCTATCAAAGACTTCAGATTTTTCTTTAAGAAATATATCCATGATTTCCTTGAGAAGTCATTTATAAATGATACATAGTATATAGACTTACCAAGTGATGGAACCTTCAGAGGTCCAAACACATCACTGTGCACAAGCTTTAATATCTATTTCGCCCTCTTACCAGCAGAGGGGAAACTCACCCGATTCTGCTTCCCACATACACAATTTTCATAGAAATCAAAATCCAAAAAATGATTAGTCATACCTTGTACCATAACTTTAGCATGAAGTATTTGAAGGCCCTTCTTTCCAATATGTCCAAGCATTTTATGCCATAGCATGGTCTTCTCTTTAGAGACCACAAGATTTTTTGCTCCACTTTTAGGAACTACAAAGCTGTTGCACCCATCAATAATAGTGCTACCTTGCATCTTGTACAGGGTTGCAATCCGAAATCCCCACATCAATACTAGTGCTCCCTGAACCATCTTGTGGGTATCTTTCTCGAGAATTGTTTTTACACCTCCATCATCCAACTTGCTTACAAAAATTATATTTTTGGCCAATGTAGGAACATGCAGAACACCCGAAAGTATTCTAATCCTTCCACCTTGCAACTTCAACTTTACTTTTCAGCGACCAATGATTCTAGACTTCTTATTATCCCCTAAGAAGACATCACCACCATGATATTTATCATACTCACAGAACCACTCTCTACGGGGAGTGAAGTGAAAGGATGCACTAGAGTCAATCAACCAGGCCTCATGATCTACATGTGTACTTGAAGAAGAAGCCAAGTACACATACCCATCTTCAACTGAGGTGGTTTTCACCTCTGTAGAAGGAGAATAATTAGATCCCTTTCCTTTGTCAAGAGCTTTATATTTACATTCCCTTTTGTAGTTCCCTTCCTTTCCGCATTTCAAACACACCTTTATATATTTTCCTAGAGATTCAGATCATCCTCCAGATTTAGATCTCCCACTCGATGAATTATTTTTATTTTTTTATTCTGGGACCATCCTCCTACAAACAAGGCATCACCATTCTGGCTCTCCAAATTTTTCCATCTCATCCCCTTCATCATCAAGGATGAGACTATTTCATCTAACTACAAGGCAATTTCATTGCTACCTATTGCAATCACCAGACTATCCCATGAATCTGGATAGAGCACAACAACCTTGTGCACTTATATTCATCTAAAAATTTAAGATCAACAGATAATAATTGGCTTACCACAATATTAAATACATTCAGATGCTCTTTCACTGAGTCTCCATCTTTCATCCTCATGTTATACATCTTTTTCTGTAGAAATAGTTTATTTCAGAGAGACTTATATTGGTATAGAGTCCCTAACTTGTCCCACAAAGCTTTCACCATAACTTCCCTTGATACATTCAAAAATACTGAATCTAAGAAACCAAATCATATTCTTCTCTTTGCCTTTCGATCCAATTTCTTCCATTCTTCATTGGATACTCCCGTTGGTTTAGTACATGGATCTATTGTGATCCACTGGTCTTTATCGACCAATAGATCCTCCATCTTGAGTTTCCACAACTCAAAACTATGACCATTAAATTTCTCGATCTCTCTCTTTCCATTGCTCTTCATCTTATTTCGCCACAAGAATTGATTCGACAGATCTCCCATTGAACAAGGTCTAGCACAGGCTCCAGCAAAACCCCTCAACAATAAAGGCATTCCCTTGAAGGAAAAATAACTTTGATACCAATTGTAGGTTTTAGCCCCATACATAAATTACCTGCATATGAATTATAATAACAGAAAATAAACAAAGGTGAGAGCATAACAAAGATTTTCCCCTAGATCCCAAAACTGGGACTACCAGATTAAATTTATATTTTGTTCCTTTCAATGTTACAATACATATATATACATGAAAAATCATCCATAAACCCTAATCCATTAACCCTGGATTAGAACACAACCATAGTTCCCTTAACTGGATCTACGGAATACCATGGACTAAAAACCATCATGCCCAAATCCATGTGTGAAATCCATGCACAAAACAATAGGTAATATAGGGTATGATTTTCCTTTCTGAGAGTGTTGCCCCGTAGACCTTGTGCAAGGGAGACCCCAGCATACCACTTGCAGGAGGGCTAGCTCCCACCCTATGACCCCCCTGCTAGTCATCGAAAGAATATAACACAACCCAATAGTGATGATGGTGGTGAGTATGTCTCAAATGATTTTAAGAACTTTTGTGCAACAGAAGGGATTAAACGGGAGTTGAAGACACCCCATAACCCTCAACAGAAAGGGCGAGAGGAAGAAAAGAACCATAGTAGGGGTAGCAAGGCTGATGTTTCATGATCATGGCCTGCCACAATACTTGTGGGCTGAGGCATGCAATATAACGGTTCATGTTCATTACCCTAGCCAACATGGAATACTTGAGATGAAGACACGAGAGGAGGCTTATTCCGGTAAGAGCCAAAATGTTTGTCACTTTAGGATGTTTGGGTCATTAGTATATTTCCATGTGACCAAAGATACATGGAAAAATATTGAACTAAAAATAAAGTTGGGGATATTTGTGGGGTACACTAATACACCTCAGAACTATTGGGTGTACTTGTTGACCAAAAGGATTATAGTGGTTCGAAAGGATGTCATATTCGATGAGGAGAAGGCCATGCAATTTTCTCTTGAGAGGTATCTTGAGCTACATGCAAATG